>JAMPIV010012091.1:0-124425 GCA_024509875.1 Oreohelix idahoensis
ACAGTATCGTTCTTAGCTCGTATTACAAGTGTTAATGATTAATCAATGAGTTGGTGAAGACTGGTCCACATCCAAATTTTATCACAGTAGCTCCAACAATTAATTCAGCATAAATAACATTAAGTAGATTGCATTCATTAAGGTCCAGTGTCAGTCCATCGTGGTAAACAATGTAAGAGCCATACAATTCATCATAAATCTCAATTCTGGCCGTACGAGACTAGCGTTCCGGTTAAAGCAAGCCGTTGAACGAAGTATGGCGGCAAATGTAAATATATGCTGACGATCGAAAATGTTTACCTCAAAATACAGTCACAATGCTTCCCATGGAAGCTGTAACCCTTGACGGCCCATAAACACATCTTATACAATCGTGGCGACCAAATCTCATTACAAGCCACTGAGAAAATATATCGAATAACACATTCACCACGGGAACACAACCATGGCACGTCCCGTCAGGGCTGTTTACATTTTATCACTCGCACGGGAAACTGACCGCTCGGCTGCGCATGGGCAGACGATACATACGTCACGTTATATATTTATAGCTAATGCAGACAGCTGTATTTCAGTAAAGGATTGACATACGCCTGAGCGCAAAAGCCGTACACAACAACCACCCCGTCCTCTCGGGGAAAAAAAAACAAATGTTTTTTTTTTCAAACATTCCCCGAATGAAAGAACGGCCAAAATTAAGTACATCATAATAAAAAATCGTCAACCGTAGAACAATAAATTCTCAAAGTCCAGTCGAAGTCAAATCTACTGGAAATATTAATGAAAGTGCATGAAAAAAGACTGTCATCAGTCAATACATTATCATAAGAATATGTAGAGAGGCAGAAACAACGAAATGTAAACTTAATACTGCAATAAAGAAAAGATCATCTTGTAATGTATATGTTAAAGTAATGATATCACTATAGCATAAGAGAATTGTTACATAAAGAGAATCAAACTAATAAACATGCGAAATATAAGTAAGGTTATGTCTTTTAGGGAACATTAGGGAAAAAAAAAGAAAAAGTTAGAAGAATTTATACATCATGTAGTTTTCATACTGATCTATTGGTAAATATAAATATGGTACTACATTGTTTCCAATTGGCAACAATATGTCTTTCACATGTGCTTATAGCACTAAAGTAGAGTTTTTCTTTTGACACGCAAGTAGATTGTTACTAAGCAACAAAATGTTCAGGTCCTGATAGTATGAAGGTATCGAAAGTCAATCATCCAATGTAAATGAGTGGATCACGTAAATACATTTGAAAGTCACGCAGCAGTACTGAATGTCAACCATGCGCTTATATTTGGATCACATAATAATGTTAATTAGTATCGTTAAAGTCTTGTTGAGGGCAGCGGAAGAGTAAATCAGCTAACACACATTTTCAGTGCCCGGAATAGCTTGGACCTCAAATGCGAACGATTGCATCAAAATAGAATATAGCGCGCAAACCCTAGGATTCTTGTGGTTCGATTTCATGAGGAATGACAGGGAGCGCTGGTCTGATTGTATAATAAATCTTGATCCAAGAAGGTACCTCTCCAGTTTCAAAACAGCCCAGACGATGGCGAGCAATTCGCGCTCGATTGCTGGATATTTTCTTTCTGCGTCCGTCAGCTTCCGTGATATGTACAAGTTAGGATGAAGTGTACCGTCAAAATTCTGCATCAATACAGCACCAACACCTTTGGAAGACGCATCAGTGCGAAGATAGAATGTCAAATTTTTATTTGGTAACCTCAATATTGGAGGGGTTGAAAATAAACTTTTAATATGAGCTAAGGCTGCTTGGCACTCTTGAGACCAGTGCACATGATTAGGAGAGCCCTTTCTTAATAAAGCAGACAGATCAGCAGTGAGATTGGATAGATTCGAAATGAATCGACTGTAAAATTGAATAAGGCCGAGAATACTGCGCACTTGTTTCTTAGTTGTGGGCACAGATATGTTCAAAACCTTGGACACATTAGACAGTTCAGTTTTAAGCAAACCATGACCAACTCTATGACCAAGGAATGATATTTCTCCAAAACCGACAAAAATTTTAGAAGGTTTGGCAGTTAGATGGTGTGAACGTAAAGTGTCCAGCAGTGAAGTGAGACCTAAGAAATGATTTTCCCAAGAAGTAGTAAAGAGACATATGTCATCTATATATGTAATAATATCAGACCTGTTAGAAAAAATTTTACGCATCATCCTGACGAAGGTGGCAGGAGCATTCATCAGTCCAAACGACATATAATTCCATTGAAATAACCCCTTAGGTGTTGTAAAAGCAGTAAGGGGCTTAGCAGTTTCCGATAAAGGAACCTGCCAGTATCCTTTAGTGAGATCAAACTTAGTGAAAAAAACAGCTGTAGCAAGTCTTGGCAAAAGGTCTTCTAATAACGGTAAAGGCTCAGCATCAAAGACAGTAATATTATTGAGTTTGCGATAGTCAATACATAGTCTTATATTGTCATCTTTCTTTCTAACAATGACCATCGGGAAAGCAAATGCAGAATTTGATGGTTCGATAATACCCAAACGAAGCATGTCGTCAAGTTCTTTGTTAACCTTATCCTGAAAATGGATAGGAATGGGGTTTTGTCGAACTCGAATAGGTCGATCATCCGTGAGGAGGATATCATGAGTGATAACCGATGTATGACCAGGGATGTCTGTCAGCACATCTGGGAAAGATTGAAGAAGATCAGACACCTGCTGACGTTGGTCGGATGATAAATCCGTACAGATAGAAACATCCTTCCACGTCTCAGTAGCAGTTAAAGACATGACAGGAAGATCCATAGGTAAGTCAGGAAACGCAGATTCTTCCTCCTGAATCACAGACAGGGAAGAAAAATGAGTAGTATGCCTTGTGGGTTCATTTACTGCATGAAAGACAGCCTGAAGATATTCAGGTCGAGTATGGAATTCTTTGAGCATGTTTATATGGAAAGTTTTGTTTTTTCCCTTAACGTCAAGTACATAGTCAACATCAGAAATGCGTGAAATAACTCTGTAAGGACCACTCCAAGCAATGAGTAATCTGTTGTCCTTTCTAGGAAGAAGCACAAAAGCTTCATCCCCAGGCACCAGGTGTCTTAGTCGTCTGTTACGATTCTGAAACTGACGAGCTTTTTCTTTAGCAGTTTCAGAAGATGCTGCTGCCAACTGACAAGCATCAATTATCTTACGTCAGAGGTTTACGACATACTCGTAAGATGACTTGGTGTCTTGAGTCATTTCTGAGTCAGTGAGCAAATCTTTAATAAGAGACATAGGACCTCTAGGTTGAGCTCCGAAGACAAGCTCGAATGGCGAGAAACCGGTCTGTTCATTTGGTACCTCACGGTACGCAAACAGCACGGCGGGTAAAACCCTGTCCCAGTCTTGTGGATAGCTGACTGTAACTTTGCCTAATAATTGTTTAAGCGTCCTATTTAGCCGTTCTACCATACCATTGCTCATTGGATGGTACACGGAGCTAAGCGATCTGTCAATGTTTAATTGTTGCATAACACCAGTCATGGCCTCGGAGACAAACTGAGTACCTCTGTCTGATAGAAGTTTTCTAGGGAAACCTAGCCTGGAAAAGATTAAGAAAAGAGCATCAGCCACGTCTGAGGTGGTGATATTCTTCAGAGGTATAGCCTCTGGCCAGCGCGTGCACATGTCAATACATGTGAGGACATACCTGTGTCCTCTAGCTGACATAACAGGAAGTGGGCCAATAATGTCTATGGCCATCTTCTCAAACGGACGTACAGGTATATCTGAAGCCTGTATCGGTGCCATGTGATAGGCTCCCTTTGCTTTGACCTCCTGGCAAGTAACACAGGAGCGACAATACGTAGCAACATCCCTAGATACACCAGGCCAAAAGAAGGAAGAGAGCACTCTGGATCGTGTCCTAGAGTAGCCCATGTGTCCAGCACAATGAGAATCATGGGCGTATTGAAGGATATAAGTTCTAAACTGTTTAGGAACCATGACCTGTTGTTTAGGAGCAGAAGAATCTTTAAACATTCTGATCAGGATACCATTCTTAAGGATATACCATTGACGAGGGGCATTATTTACAAGCATATCCTGACCACTTACCAAACGAAAAAATTTCTGCAAAGAATCATCATCTCTTTGCAGCGTTGCAAAAGATTCTTTGTTAATAGTAGCATGAAAATCATAACCCTGATTTTCAGGCACAATGTTATCAATCGTTTGAGCTTGTGCTTGAGCCCTTGTTGTTACTGCATTCGCAGTTAAAATGTTTTGCCGTTCCCACTCAATAATTTCACCAGGTGTGCAATCTTTGCCACCGTGGATACGGCCAACAATAAGGTCAGTGATTGGGTTTTTTAAAAGACACACTTTAATTCTCCCTGTGAAAAAATGGAGTCGCTATGTGAACAATAGCTGTGGGATAGAACTCTACTGTTCCCCCAAATGTGACACATTTAACAAAATCTCCAGTGGAGCATGATGGGTGCACTAGAGATTGGCGAACTCCCACCGTTGTGCAACCAGTATCTCTGAGCACAGATACCTGCGTATCGTTTAATAGGCCCTTATGAAAGTTTAAGGTGCCTGTGCCATCATGAGCAGCAAGTGCTGTCATCATAGGAAGTGGATGACCGCATCTTAATGTAGATACCACATTAGGCTGAAATAAAGTTCGGCAATCAGGACACTGCGAAGCAGCATCAAAGTCAAAAAAAGAACAAGCAGCAGCCTGATTTACCGAAGGATTACTTTGAGTAGCACTAGATGTATCAGCAGATTGTGCTGAGTTAGCATGATAGTTTGTACGTTCAACGCTCCGAGAGCGGAAAGGATGGTTATCATTCTGATTATTATAGGAATAATTCCGGTTTCTATTGTCCTGTGAATAATTAGACCTTCTAGGAGTTGCATATTGGTTACTATATCTATTACCATTCCAATTTCCCCTACTCCTGAAAAAATTATCATTTCGTTTCCATCCTCTCTGTGGTTGGAATTGGTTCTGTTCTAGTCCCCGAAATTGTCTAAAATTTCCTCTAGACGGGGGAGATTGATTATCGTAAGAGTTACCACCTTGAAAGTACCCATAGTTATTACCTCTACCACGATCAAAATTCCTGTCGAGACTCTGAGACCTTGGTCTTATATTTTTATTGTTCCAAGATGACGCTAATGCCACAGGTAGAGCCTCTTTGATGTGAGAGTTACTCACACATGTGCCTGGGTGAGCGGTAATAAACTGTCTTCCCAATTCTTCCACCAATGTCAAATCCGTAGGTTTCCGTTCATGAAGGTATGATAGGAACTGCTGGTTAACAGAAGACAACACTTTGTCTCTGAGCATTAAGTCCATTAGTGCCTCATATGTTTGTGGAATTTTCGCTAATTCAACCCATCTGTTGAATGTTAATTTAATGGCAGCAATAAATTCCGAGAAGTCCTTCCCTGTTTCTGGCAACATGGTCTTAAAACGCATGCGATAGCCATTTTCATCCAATTCGTAAAGTTTAAGCAATAAAGCTCTGGCAGCTTCATAGTTATTCCTACTGGGACCGTCCATGGTACAAACCGAAGTTAATGCATCCCCTGTGAGGAATTCCATCAATCTACTACACCATTCAGATTTATCAATTTCATGGGCCTCACACACAGTCTGAAAGCGATTAAGGAAGCAAGAAATATCGTCTACGTTGGGTTTGAAAGTAGGCAAACGAAATCTACCAGATCCTGAAACATGTTTGTTTGAGGAACCTTGACTCTCAGAATTGTTTTTGTTTAATATTTAGCAACTTGAGTTTTTCAAGTTCTAAAGATAACATCTTTTCATCATGTAATCTTTTTTTATCTTCTGCTTCCATCGCAAGTATTTTCTCTTGGCTGGCTAAATCTTCAGCTCTTCTCTTCTCAGCTAATTCTTCATTTCTTTTTTCTCTGGCCAATTCTTCATTTCTATTTACTCTGGCCAGTTCTTCATTTCTGTTTTCTCTGGCCAATTCTTCAGCCCTATGTTTCTGATATTCAGTCATAGCAAATTCTTTTAGGGCTTCTCCTTCCATGCCAAAGGCTTTACCTTGTTTCACAAAATAGTCCAAGGTAGCCATTTTGTATCAATGTATACAAGTATTAAGTAATTGTCAGATTTGTATAATCAATAATATTAATGGCTATTAACAATGCAATCAATGAATGGTAAGGAAAAAAAATAATGAAAAAGACAACAAATATAAATATAGATAAGAGAAAAAAAAATACTTTGGAGCAGAATAAAACACTAAGCGACAAAAGACATTACCAGTAAGCAACAAAAGAGAATATAAATGTCAAACTAAAGAGGAAAAATACAGCAAATTGAAACACGCTTACTGCTAAGTCAGAACAACACAGGACCAGAGACACGGTGTATAAACATAAAATTTGTATATAACTGAGAGAGATAGCAAGCAAGGAGAGACCAACAGATACGAACAAAATTAGTGCAACTAAAGCAGAAATACTATACAATGACAACGCACAGAACACAAGACGTCACACCTATACAGACAGTGGTCGAAGAAAACCAGACAGAGGACCTAAGTCGCACGGCGAATATCAGCCGGATATTCCACTGTTGGAAATCTACAAGCAAACCTAACGAAACATCCGGTGTGAGCCCATTGAATTAATGAGATGAACCTCTTGCACCGAATCACCTCCCAACCAAACCCACAGGGACAAACAAGCTAACAGAAAGGTACAGATATAACATGCAAGAAATAAGAACGAGCTCAGACCAATTTAGCACAGTTCACAAAAAGTGCACATAAAGCCAATTAGCTTGGGGCCAAGGATGGTGAATCTGTCGCACAGCATCTCCTGGACAGGTTGTCAACGTAGCAAGGGCACATCACAGGTCGAGCAGCAATAATGTAGTTATTAAATATCCAAATAGAGCAGGAAGGACGACATCATTGTAGTTTTTCTTACAGAAAGTTCAACTTGATAATGTTGGGCCTTGAAAACTTGACAAAACAGGCGTGTAGCAGCAGCCTGATTAATAACATGTACATCAGAACTTGATTTAAACGAGGAGCATTCACTGAGACTCTGCTGTAACGTCTTTCTTCAAAAACACAATAATTTGACCAGTTGTACAATGAGCAGAAAAATTTCGTCACAGTCATGTATTTCCACCCGCATCAATTTCATGCCATGCGCAGAGGAAAATATGCAAAACATAGTTCATAATGCATAAACAATAGACAACATGGTGTGGTTTCACTTTGTCCGATGTTGTTGAACAGTCCAAAAAAAAATCGTCCACACATTGGCCACCAGAAATCTGTTGTGTAATGGCTATCAAGGAATGTTATATGCGGGGGGCAGTTAGGTTCTGGCTTGGTGAGTATGTCTTCAATCGTTGCTGATGTTTACGCGAATGCTAGGTTGAGTAGACAAAGGGTTAGCATCATACTTTTCACCTGAACACAGCCACACAGTATCGTTCTTAGCTCGTACAACAGTGTTAATGATTAATCAATGAGTTGGTGAAGACTGGTCCACATCCAAATTTATTCACAGTAGCTCCAACAATAATTCAGCATAAATAACATTAAGTAGATTGCATTCATTAAGGTCCAGTGTCAGTCCATCGTGGTAAACAATGTAAGAGCCATACAATTCATAAATCTCAATTCTGGCCGTACGAGACTAGCGTTCCGGTTAAAGCAAGCCGTGAACGAAGTATGGCGGCAAATGTAAATATATGCTGACGATCGAAAATGTTTACCTCAAAATACAGTCACAATGCTTCCCATGGAAGCTGTAACCCTTGACGGCCCATAAACACATCTTATACAATCGTGGCGACCAAATCTCATTACAAGCCACTGAGAAAATATATCGAATAACACATTCACCACGGGAACACAACCATGGCACGTCCCGTCAGGGCTGTTTACATTTTATCACTCGCACGGGAAACTGACCGCTCGGCTGCGCATGGGCAGACGATACATACGTCACGTTATATATTTATAGCTAATGCAGACAGCTGTATTTCAGTAAAGGATTGACATACGCCTGAGCGCAAAAGCCGTACACAACACCCTCTATCACCAACACACTGTATGGAGATATAATGCAATTGAAAAAGACACGCGCATTTCATTACCTGGCACAAGAAACAAAGAGTGAACATTCGTAACCTAGGGCAGTGATTCTCAACATGGGCTATATGCCCCTCCCAGGGGGCCATGCCATATTTCTAGGGGGCCACAGTAAAATGGTAAAGTACCTTTTTTCCAGCTAACAGCAACTCTGAGGTGGGGTCACAGAGGTAAATGAGGCTCAGAAGGGGGATCATCAGAAAAAGAGATTGAGAACCCAAGACCTAGGGGATTGGAAAAGTCAAAAGTCAAAAGTCAAAGTCAAGTTTTGAAACTTCTTTAATAATTTGCACGTCTAATGCGACAAAGAGATGACGGGAGTGTGTATTGTGAGGGCATGCGGAAAATAGAGGAAAAGTATGTTTGCGATTTTTCATCTGTGATAAAGCACACATCCTAACTGCGTAATAATAATATAATAGCCCCTTCAGTCATAACTGACTATGGGAATGCGCCCCTGAGGTGACAGCCCTCAGCTGCTTATTTTCCTGGTGCTCCTTTCGACGTTTTCTCCTCACCTCTGCTTCTTGTGTGAGGAGGACAAAGTCTGGATAACTTCTTTGGAACTATTAATAATGGGAGACCTCAATATTGATGCCTTGAAGCGAAACGTTAATTGGGATAATTTGTATACCCTGTACAACCTGAACCAGTTGATATCGCTACCAACCCGTGTCACAGACAAGTCATCAACCTGCATAGATCATCTGTATGTTACTAACACTGCTCACGTCATTGAAGTCTGCGTTCCCGTATGTGGTCTAAGCGATCACTATCCCATATGTTGCACCTGGACCAAAAAGGGAGTTCGAATTCCTAAACTCTGTCACCAGGTTGTACAGGCACGAATATTCAAGAATTTTGATAGCTCCAAGTTCTTGTCTGATCTCTTAGCGACACCTTTTGATAATGTCTATGGAGTATCTGACCCGACTGAAGCCCTAGAAATATGGATGTCAGCATTCACTTCAGTTCTTAACAAACATGCTCCTGTGCGTATGAAACGTGTCAAGTCAAGAATTATGCCTCCATGGATAAAAATGGAATACCTGAAAACTAGGCAACAGCGAGACTATTTCAAGAAGATTGGAGACCATGCAAGCTATAGAAAATATAGAAACTTAGCGCAGTACATTTTAAGGAAATCTAAAAGACAGCACCTCAGATCCATTATTGACGACGGCCGGTGCTCATTTAAATCTGGAGCGCTATTAACCTTCTCACAAATGTACGCCGGCATAACCTCTGACAGCAAGCTACAAACATTAATGCTGATGAATTTTGCCAGTTCTTCTCGTCGATCGCACGAACATCCGGGATAAATCATCAGCAACTGAATTGTACTGCTCTTTCTGATTTCGTTCAATCGAGGTTAAACGAAGCCCACCTTCCTGAATTACCTTTACTGTCAGTCTCGGAGGTTTCTATTTTAATTAAATCATTACCTCAGAAGAAATCGTGCGGTGAAGATGGAATATCTTCGAGGATACTTCAGCTTGCAGAGCCTGTTGTATGCAACTCACTCACTTACATTTACAATCTGTGCCTCACAAAGAAAGTGTTTCCTCAACGACTGAAAACAGGCTTAGTGGTACCAGTACCTAAAAAAGGTGATAGTAATGTCGTCACAAACTACCGGCCGATTTCCCTACTATCAGTCATAACTAAACCTCTTGAACGACACATGTATAAACATATTCTTTCTTCACTGAACAGCTACAATCTTATACATGAAAACCAATCTGGATTTCGACCCAAACACTCTTGTCAATCCTTGTTGACTAAGATTACCGAAATCTGGCATTCTAATATCAACTGCGAAAAAATAAATGGAGTGTTATTAATCGATCTTTACAAAGCATTTGACACAATTGACCACTCGTTGCTAATACAAAAGCTTGTGGTGTACAAATTTCATCCACAAGTGATCACATTAATAAAATCATTCCTTGAAAACAGAACACAACGAGTCTTATACAATAATGTGCTCTCTAAATCATACACCACTACAATGGGTGTCCCGCAGGGCTCGATACTAGGACCCTTACTCTTCAGCATCTTCATCAATGACCTGCCCTTGTCATTGCCACATGACGATTGTCTTATGTTTGCTGATGATACCACAGTAACAGTAGCTGGCACAGACATTAACACTGTTCAGTCTCTTTTACAGCATCACCTGGACATTGTACAAGATTGGTGCACTACTAATAGTATGTACATTAATAAAAACAAAACTCAATCTTTGATTATCTCAACCCGCCAAAAGATTCTGCACTGTCAACCAAATACGTTATCTTTATCTCCAGATGGAGAACGTATTAAGCAAGTTACGGACCACAGCCTGTTGGGTGTGGTCATCGACCAGTCTCTAAGCTGGAAGTCACATGTCTATTTCATCGCAAACAAGATCTCACAAAAATTGTTTCAACTTTCAAAAATCAAACATTTTTTATGTCCGCACTCTAGACTTATATTCTATTATGCACATATTCAAAGTCACCTTTCTTATTGCTCAAATATCTGGAGTCGCTGTGGCTTGTCATTTTTGAAACGCCTAGAATCCCTACACAAAAGGGCGCTACGACTTGTTTGCCTGAATGATAGCATTCCCAGTGCTCAGCTATTTTCACAGCTGAATGTTCTTCCTCTTAAAAAATTCTTCTTTTTCCAAGATCTCCTATTTGTGCATCAAATTTTACACGGCAGAACGCCTTCATACTTGCAAAAGTTCTTTCGATATAAATACTGCTCATATTTTATACGTGGCGACCTACTTTTGGACCTTGCAAAACCTCGAACTGACCTCTTCCGAAGTTGTTTTAGTTATGCAGGTGGTTTAGCATGGAATTCTCTACCCAAGTCTGTCAAAACTGATAATTACACCACATTCAAAAGACATCTGCATTCACATGTCATGAAATCTTGTACACACATTTAACGACAATTCTGTTTCAGTTATTTCAACGTTTCCACGAGCTTTTAACTATCATTGTAATATTTTTATTTTAAATTGAATTTTTTATATTAAGTCTCTCTCTCTCTCTCTCTCTCTCTCTCTCTCTCTCTCTCTCTCTCTCTCTCTCTCTCTCTCTCTCTCTCTCTCTCTCTCTCTCTCTCTCTCTCTCTCTCTCTCTCTCTCTCTATGTGCGTGAATGACTATGAGTAAATGTACTTGTCTGAGCTAAGTTTCTGATTGTGATGATATTATTAATTGATCCTGTCTGAAGTTGTTTATATTTTAATTTTTAACACACTGAAAATTGTATTGCAGGGCAGAAATGTAAAAAGGCAATTATGCCTATTTCTTTACCCTGATGAAATAAAGATTTCGTTCGTTCGTTCGTTCGTTCGTTCTCTTCGCCCAATCTGAGGTGGCGCCGTAAATAGCATCGCCACTTAGTGCGATCGGCAGCTTCATCCTCCCATGTTGCTGGATCCATGTCCAGTGCCCTCATATCTCTCTTGCACACATCTTTGAACCTCAGCTGTGGTCGCCCAGCTGTTCTCTTGCCATCTGCTAACTGTCCGTAGAAGATATCTTTTGGGATGCGACCATCATTCATGCGGCGAACATGGCCAAGCCAGCGAAGTCTGCGCTGTCTAAGAAGCGTATACATACTTTGAAGGCCAGCACGTGACAACACCTCGACATTTGTCACGTTATCTTTCCACGAGATGCCGAGGATGCGGCGTAGACACCGCAAATGGAAGGTATTGAGCCTTCTTTCTTGCTTAGCATAGGTCGTCCAGGTCTCGCTGCCATATAGGAGTGTGCTGGTGACGCAGGCATTATATACCGCAGCTTTGGTCTTTATTGTGAGTTTAGAGTTTCCCCAAACACGCGATGTGAGGCGGGCAAAGGTAGCTGCAGCTTTGCCAATGCGGCTGTCGATTTCTGTATCCAGTGAGAGTTTGTCATTGATGGTAGCCCCTAGGTATGTGAAGTGGTGCACCACTGCCAATTCATAGTTATCGATAGTGATAACTGGTGCAGCACCCACATCCTGACTCAGCAAATTCGTTTTCTTTAGACTTATTGTGAGGCCAAAGTCCTTGCATGCTTTAGTGAAGCGATTCATCAAGCTCTGAAGCTCCTGTTGGCTTTGAGTGACGACTGCAGCATCATCAGCGAACAACAAGTCTCTTATAGTGACCCTTCTGATTTTTGTTTTTGCCTTCAGCCTTGAAAGATTAAACAGACGGCCATCTGACCTAGTGTGAAGGCATATTCCTTCAGTTGCATCTCTGAATGCATGTTTCAAGAGTAAGGCAAAGAAGATTCCGAAGAGGGTCGGAGCCAGAACACAGCCTTGTTTAACGCCACTTCGTATATCAAAGGGCTGTGACGTGCTTCCAGCATATTGGACTGTTCCCTTCATGCCGTCATGGAATGACTTTATCATTTCCAGCATTTTAGAAGGGCAGCCTATTTTCAGGAGGATTTTAAAGAGTCCATCCCTACTAACCAGGTCGAATGCTTTTGTGAGGTCTATAAAGGCGATATATAATGGTCTTTTCTGCTCTCTTGATTTTTCCTGAAGCTGGCTTGTCTCTAGCGTAGAGCTCAGAGTAGTGCTCAACCCACCTCTCCATCTGCTTACCCTTATCGGTTAGCTTCTCTCCGCTGAGGGTTTTTAGCGGTGCCGTCTTACTTTTATGGGGGCCAAGTGCTTTCTTTATACCGTCATACATTTGTCTAATGTTGCTAACTGCGTAATTGTAACATAATTTTCAATGTACATATTTGTTCCAATGACTAGAACTGAAAGTAAGATCGTGTGCATTAATTAATCTGTATCTATAGGGGGGGGGGCTGAGGAAACACAGACATAATAAATCTACTGATCCCTCTAGCATGTCGTAAAAGATGACTAATATGAGGTTGTACATGAGGCTGGCACCCACATTATGTTAAAGAAAGGGTTGCAGAAACCTTGAGTGCACGAATACTTTGATGCAGGCTTCCTGCAAGGGTGTAGTTGCAGTTATGGCTCCATGCTTCAAGGGAATCGAAAAGGAGATGATGATGATGATGCTGATGTTGATGAGGATGAAGATGATATTTGTGTTGATATTTTCATAAGAGTCTAAATATACAATTTAGTTTTGGTTACTTGTGGGTGTTCCATCTTCTCTCGTAGGAGCGTGTCTTCAGTCTGTAATAATTCGAGTGTCCGTTTTATTATTATTTTTTTTTTTTTTTGTCTTTGCTTTCAGATCGAAGTTTGAGGATTTAAAAAAAAAATATTGAGAATCTTGACTTGCAGCAATGGAAGTAATCAAATCAGCTGGGTTGTGTGCTACGTCACTACTTTTGCTGCTGTGTGTTCTATTTTTGGATTACCTTGTAGCAGACGTCACAGCCATGGCCGCTTGGGAACATCTTTCATGTGAGTACAATTCACGTTCATTTTAATTGTCTTCCGTCTTCTCTCCATCCACTGGATTTGTTCCTGGTAGTTATAAGGTGGCTTATGAAACAAAATGTATTGTGGCATTAGTTTGTGGGCGTAAATGTCATTAATGGCGTGTTACAAAGTTTGCTATTATCATAAACTATGCGAGGATATCATCCCTGCTATTTCGACGTGGTTGGGAAGAACACTAAGAGGAGATCCTTATGAGGTGAAGGTCTGATGCTGCTCCTACAGTACATATGACCTTTGACAAGTGAAAGTCAATTAAATGTCTGTTTAAGTCCATTATATAACTGGCAACACCAGGCCTTTACATTAGCTAAGCGATTAGAGCACTAAGCGGTCGAAACCTGATGTACCTAATGTAGGTACAACACTTCGCTCCCGTACGGCAATATCTGCTATGGGATTACCTGTACCTTCTACGTTTTAGATCGATACAGTATTTCTCTGAGAAAAGTTTACCCCATTTTACATTGGATTTCTAAGCTTTAGAGGATTACAACAAGCATGCACAAGACACTTACTGTTTTTCAGTTTTAAATGAGAAAACTATACCTCGGCTTCTACTCATGAGCTCTGGTTATGCACTGGGATATTATGGAGAGAGTATAAAGATCTCAAGTCTCTTCAGGGTTGGAGACAGTGTTTTGTCTGAGTTAGATTTGTGTAAGTTGTATCCATGTGTTAGAGTTGTGTGAGTTTTGTCCATTTGTTAGAGTTGTGTAAGTTGTATGCATTTGTTAAAGTTGTGTGAGTTTTGTCTCTTTGTTAGAGTTGTGTACGTTGTATCCATTTGTTAGCCTTGTGTAAGTTTTTTTTTCATTTGTTAGAGTTGTCAAAAGTTTTTGTCAATTTGTTAGAGTTGTGCGAATTTTGTTCATTTGTTAGAGTTGTGTGAGTTGTTTGTCCATTCGTTAGAGTTGTATGAGTTTTCTCCATTTGTTAGAGCTTTGTATTGCAGTCCTGATAAGTGTAATCGAATGGTGCATTCTTGACACGATTGGTTGTGATCTGTGAGATTTGTTCTCTGTGTTATGAAGCAGATTTTAAGTTTTCATGTGGCCCTTAGTGTTGAATATTTAAAAGCAGGATATTCAAAACATACTGGGGCACTATGCATCTTTCATGCGTGTGTGTGTGTCCCCCCCCCCCCCCCCCCCACCCCCATGAAATATCATTCTACGGAGATGCAAAGATTTAGAACTACTGTTTCCTGGCACACTTAATCGTAAAACGTGTCATATGGACGTTTGGACATGTAGCCAGTAACCTAAGACCCTTTCAGAAAAACGCCCTCCACAGATGCCCAGGCATAACATTCTGCTTTGGCGAGGATTAGATGAGAGTTGTGGCTCTGCGTAGTGACTCACTGAAAAAATAAAAACAAAAACAGGACGATTTATGTCAGTTATGAGAATGTGTTTTTGCACACTACACTTTTCTTCTTTGGAGTACGTGACAGGAGCACAAAATGAGGGACAGCGTGAACCATCTTTTTTTCAGAGAAAGTAAACATTACATCAAGAAATGTTAACTTAATTTCTGTCATAAAGAGTTCTATTGTAAATGTTGTTCTTAGCGGTGATCTCCATGGAGAAAAAAAAACACATTTTATCTGCCGAAGACAATCACTGTTCCAAGTTTATACGTGTATCTGGACTATTCCAGATATCCATATTTAGATAATTGTGGATACCTTATATCTAGAAAATTGTAGATATCTAAATCTGAGTTATTGCAGGTACCTATATCTGGATAATTGTAGATAACTATATCTGGATAATTGCAGATACGTATATCTGAGTTATTGCAGGTACTTATATCTGGAATATTGCAGATACCTATATCTGGATAATTGCAGGTACAAATATCTGGAATATTGCTGATAACTATATCTGAATTATTGCAGATGCCTATGTCTGGATTTATTACATTGCAATCTGGATAATTGCAGGTACAAATATCTGGAATATTGTAACACTAATATATCAAGAACAGTACAAACCATGGCTGTTAAGTTAAACAAAAGCAGCTTTATCTCAGGCTTTGCCCACAGAATCTTCGACCACAGAATCTTCGACAAAAAAAACAGGTTAAATTGTTACATAAGCAGCTCCTCAATAACTACTTTTTTTTGCTTAATTTCTTTTGTGAAGCTTATTTTTGACTTAACATATTTTTTGAACTGTTTCTCAGTCTTTTGCAAAGCAGGTCTACAAATCCTCAAACTACAAACAGGTAGTTAGAACAGGTAAATAAGCAGGCAGCCAAGAAAGGAACCTTGATTTGCCACTTTATAATTATTGTTATAACTTTCGGATTAAATTGTTACATTTTATTGTCTACGCTCCTCATAACTACTTGTATTATCTCTTAATAGCGGCACTTTTTTTTGTTTTTGTTTTTTAGTTTTATTTGTCGTAATTTATATTTCTTTTGTGAACTTTTTGTCTTAACTTGTGTCTTATATGAACTGGTTGTCTTAACTTATGTCTTATATGAACTTGTTGTCTTAACTTGTGTCTTATATGAACTTGTTGTCTTAACTTGTGTCTTATATGAACTTGTTGTCTCAACTTGTGTCTTGTATGACCTTGTTATCTTAACTTGTGTCTTATATGAACTTGTTGCCTTAACTTGTGTCTTATATGAACTTATTGTCTTAACTTATGTTTCTTTTATGAATTTGTTGTCTTATCTTGTGTTTCTACCATTTTAGTCTACGTTCCCCAGAACCACTTGCATAATATTTTATTGGCTGCGCTTTTTTTCGGAGCTTTTTTTTGTTGATCCTGCCATTAGTCATATGCTTGATTGAAAGATTAAGCCATGCATGTTGTCATGGAGCAGTCTATCCTTTCTCTTCCTAAATCTTCCACATTCCTTTACTCAGTCCATCCTGTCACTGTTTTCTAGTCTTCCCTATGACCCCCTTCTTTTATTTTCCTACGAGAACGCGAGATCAGGTGAAGTTCTTGTATTAAATTTCGTTAACAGGCCATTTAGATTCCGCAGGTAGGGTTTTGCGAAGACGCGATGGTAATGGTGGGTTTTTCTGGGTGACATCAATTAACCCGTGACCCATAGACGACCACCTATTTCCGGTCTTAAACTGTATTTATCAGAGGAAAATGTAACTTTACTTTACTCTCTTGATGAACACCGTGAAAGCAGCCTAAACTAAATTTTAAGTACATAAGACTTTTAAAGAATATACACAGATTGTACACAACTGTGTGTAAAGTCAATAACGTGCTTATGAATATATTCAAATATTCAAGTTCTGATTGTGTGAACCTGAAGTGATTTTGTGTGTGCAGAGTGTCAGTAACATAGGACCTGGCTTCGACCTCCCTCAATTTTGCTGAGCCCAAAAATCAAGAAGGGACAGGGACTGAATCTTCACCCCTGAGTGTGAACCAGACATCCTTAAAGACACTAGTGCCACACAGGGCAGTCAGTCACCACCACGTGCTCTCATCAAGAAGTCACAGCAGAGTGTCCTCTCAGCCTACATCCTACAAGAACACTACGATAAGTATAATAAAGCGAAGGAAGACCACATACACCCATAGCCATCAAACGCTCAGACTTAGTCAGGGAAGAAAATAAGGCACCCCACTGGGACCTAGATTCCTGTTTATTTTTCAGATTTAAACGTCCATATTTTTTTTTCATCAGATGTAATATAACCCTTTGTAAATGTGATTCCCTTAATAAATAGCATATTGTTTATTTACTTACTACACGTCTGAGTCAATTTGATAAAATATCATAAGCCTGTCCAGGGCTCTCTTTTTGTGATTACTTCCCTTTCTTGTTTACTGTCCTTTTTTTACTGTCGAATTGTCAACATCGTGTGGTGTATGTTAGTTGTGGAACAAAGTCACGTGGGAGAACAACTTGTCTGATATTCTTATATGGTATTTAATTACCCTTGATTCCAGACAGTTAACCTCTTGGTTTCATAACAAATAACATCATTATTACAGTATTGCAAGAAAATCAATCTATATTCTTAGTGTTATAGTGAGCAGTTGACCTGTGTCGACCTTGCTCTCTCCCTACGCGTGACAAGTGGGGGCTCGCCTCGAGATTTAAGTATCCTAGCGCACAGTAGCTCTCGCTGGTGATACGAATAGCAAAGAGCTGAGGCATAAACCATTGCCTTTGCTCAAAAATATTGCTTTTCTTCACCTTCTAGAGTGAGAATCTTTTTCTATCCCCTAGACTTTATCGTTGTAGCATCTGGACAGGATATTAAGAATTAATTGAAGCTAGTAGTGTGGTGGTTTTCCTTTTTCAAATAACTTTCTAAGAAGTTAATTTTAGTTAAGGAGTGAGTGAGTGTATGGAGTTAATGTGCTATTAGTCATATTCTATTCACTGACTAACATTATTGCTTTGGTAAAAAATTGTTCTTGTATATTGGGAGATAATTTACCCACAAGATTTATTCAGCACCAACAATGGCTGAATTAGCCAAAGTAAGATCTAGTTTAATGGAATTCGCTAAGGACATGGGGATGGTAGGTAATGAGTTAACGAGTTTCATTAGCGCCGAAATCGATAAACATCTTGACAGAGAAGAGAGATTAGAAAAGGAGCGAGCAGAGAGAGAAGCACAGGAGAGGAGAGAAATTCGACAAGCAGAGGAGAGAGAAAAAGAAAGGCAGCATGAAACTAGATTAAAGGAATTAGACGTAGAAGCTAGAAGAGTTGAAGTAGAGGCTAGTCCCAGTACATTAGAATCTTCTGGTGCCTCTCCTTCAGCAGATGGTAACACAATTACCAGTCATGCTACAGGAACTAATGCTATGTCATTTCCTTTAGAAATTTTCTCCAACAGCGCCGAGAAAATCGACACGTACCTTGATAGATTCGAACGATTTGCCTCGTCGTATGGTCTGGACAAAGATAAATGGGCGCTCAAACTCTCACAAGGATTGCGTGGAACAGCATATGAGGTGTACATGAAGTTTCCAATTACTGAGCAAAATAAATATGATACTCTAAAGAAGGCCCTTTTACAAAGATTTGAACTTAATTCAGAAGCTTACAGGAAGCAGTTTCGTCGGGCCAGAAGAGACATAGGGGAAACATTTGCACAGTTTGCATCTCGCCTCGAATCCTATCTGCAAAAATGGCGCACGTTAGGAAACATTCCTGAGTCTCTGGAAGGGATTCAGGAAATGATTATTATGGAACAACTCAAGGACACAATGACACCAGATATGAGAAGGTTCCTAGCAGAGCATGGGGCCGAAAACCGTGAGTCGTTACTCACTCTGGCTGAAAGGTTTCAGGGAGCTTTGGCAGAAGCTCAGTCTACAAGACGGAAATATACTGATATGCCTGCAAAAGCATCTACACACCCCTGTTCCGACAATCACCCTAAATCTAGTGGATTTTCCCATAAAGCACAGAACACATCACAAACTTATAATAGGATAAAACAGGAGAGGACCTCTACTAACCAGGAGACGGGGAGGAAGTGGTGTAAGGTGTGTAAGACAAACACATACCACACTCAAGAATGTAAAATTAAACCCGCTCCTCAACATGCTGCATTCATACAGACAAAATCGCCAAAGAAGAATTCAATGAGGCAAACGAATAGCCTCAATCGACCGTCCGTTACCGACACAGTGAAGGTAAATGGACAGCACGTATTATGCCTCTATGACACGGGACTGGAATTTGATGCAGTTGTCGCCTCATCACTGGTAGACCCTGGCCAGGTAACACCAGACACTGTGGAACTTCGTGGAGCCACAAAAGGTGACAAGACAATGACTCTGCAAATAGCAAATATCCAGGTGGAATCCCGCTTTGTGTCAGGACAGATCAGAGCAGCAGTCATGGATGACCCAATCTATGACCTGATCTTGGGTTGTAGATACGTATTCCTAGGTGAACCAAAAGAACCTCTTGTTATTGCGGCAGTGACAACCAGAAGTAAAGCTGCGAGTGAACAGGAGCCAGCACCTGTGCAGAATCCCCTCCCTCAGGAGTTAAAGAATGCTCAAACACAGGATACAACTCTGGCCTCCTGCTTCAAAAAACTGCCATTTGCCAATACTCCCCTGCAGAAAGGAAACTTTTATATGAAATTGGGATTAATATATCGTAGAGCAGGAAACATAGGACTAGAACATGGGCAACTAGTCGTTCCATCTACGTACAGGAACCAAATCTTGGAGATGGGTCATGCACTTCCATTCAGTGGTCACATGGGTCAAAATGCCACCATGCAACGCATATCAGCCCATTACTATTGGCCGGGGATGAATGCAGATATCATCCGATTTGTTAAGTCCTGTGCCCAGTGTCAAAGAGTGGCACCTAAACATTGGACATCCCCAGCGACGTTAGGAGAGATGCCAATAATAGGAACTCCCTTCGAGAGAGTAGCTGTGGATATCATAGGACCTCTTCTGAGAACTAAAAGGAGGAACCACTGCATTTTAACACTAGTCGACACATGAACAATGTGGGGTGAAGCCATTGCACTACCCTCATCAGACTCAGTGCATGTAGCAGAAGCATTAGTGAGTATATTCACCAGGCTAGGTTTTCCTCGACAAATACTTACGGATAATGGGTCACAGTTCAAGGGAAAGTTAGCGGAAGAGGTTTTCCGAGTATTTCGTACACAGCATATTCACACCTCGCCCTATCATCCTCAGTCCAATGGACAAGTTGAGAGGTTCAATGGAACTCTCATCACTATGTTGCGCAAATTGGCTCAGGAAAAAACCAGAAACCTGGGATTTGTTTCTGCCTGCAGCACTATTTGCCTACCGAGAAGTGCCACACTCTTCGACAGGTCTCTCTCCCGCCACCTTATTGTTCGGGCGTCCAATCAAAGGACCGCTTGAAGCTCTTCTTCGGGCTATGACAGATGAAAGTGCAGACGACAGTATTGTTACGGCGTCAAAATATGTCCAGGAACTCAAGGAACGCTTAAAGGTTGGTTGGGAGATGGCATCAACAAACTTGCGACGAGCGCGTAGTAAGTATGCCAAACATTACAACAAATCAGCCAAGGACAGGGAATTGCATATTGGGGAGAAAGTACTTTTGTTGTTGCCCAGTGGCAACAATAAACTTCAAATCGGTTGGCAGGGACCATTTGAAGTGGTACAGAAGATTTCTCGTACTAATTATAAAATCTCCCAGAAGGGGAAACATAAGATTTATCATGTAAATCTTCTTAAAAAGTACGTTGAACGCCCAAACCCCGAACCAGCTCATCTTATGACCCTGGCGGTTGCCACAGAAGTGGATAATGAAGACAAAATATATGTTGAGTATCCGCTTCGTCCACAAGAATCGCACAAGGATGTGCAAATAAGCTCAACTTTAGGGAGTGCAGAAGGTGAACAAGTCAAACAACTTTTAGAAGAACACTCAGAAGTGCTCACAGATAGGCCGGGTCTGACAAATCTCGTCGAATTTGAGATGAAAGTGACAGATCCAACTCCTGTCAGGGTGAAAACATACCCAATACCGTATGCAAAAGCAAGTGCATTGCAAGAGGAAATTGAGCAATTACTAAACGCCAATATAATATCCAAATCTGAATCACCCTATAGTGCGAGTGTTGTGCTCCTCCAAAAATCTAGTGGAGAAGCTCGTCTCTGTATCGACTATAGACGACTTAATGCTGTGACAGAGTTCCAACCAGAACCCTTACCTGACCCCAATGGACTCTTCACCAAATTAAGTAAGGCCAAATTCTTCACAAAAATTGACCTGAGCAAGGGTTATTATCAAATCCCGGTCAAGAAAGAAATTAGGCCGTTGCTTGCTTTCAGTACGTCTGAAGGACATTATCAGTTTAATGTTCTGCCATTTGGGTTGAGCAACGCTCCGGGTATCTTCACCAGAATGATGAGGAAATTGCTCACCCCATTGCAAAATAATGCCATCCACAACTTTATGGATGACATATTAATATCAACGAGCACATTTGAGGAACATTTGGAAGCCCTCGCCCAGCTGCTCCAGCGACTGAAAGAGAGGGACTTACGGCGTGACCCAGTAAATGTTTAATTGGTTTCAAGGAGTTAGAATTTCTGGGACACACGATCACTCATGGCTGTATGTGGCCTGTGGATAAAAACGTTGAGAAAATAAAACAAGCACCGCGTCCTATTACCAAGAAAGACACCCGTTCATTTCTGTCCCTTTGTGCATATTACCAGCGCTTTATTCAGGGTTTTAACACACTGACCGCCCCGCTGACGGATCTGACCAGGAAAGGCCAGCCAGAGAAAGTAGTTTGGACTCTGGATTGTGAAGAAGTGTATGCTACACTTAAACATAAGCTGACATCACGACCTATACTGAGACTACCGGACCTAGCAAAGCCGTTTGTGCTGCGCGTAGACGCATGTAACATTGGAATTGGGTCTTCACTGATGCAGACAGATGATAACAATCCTGACTTGTTGTTTCCTGTAGCCTATGCCAGTCGTAGGTTAAACTCAGCAGAGAGGAATTATTCAACAATTGAAAAGGAGTGTCTTGCCTTGGTATGGGCGGTACAAAAACATCAGCCATATCTCTATGGAGTAAAATTTACAGTACAAAGTGACCATGCCCCACTTATGTTTCTAGCGGCGTCAAAGAAACTTAATGCACGACTCATGCGTTGGGCTTTACTACTTCAGCCCTATTCCTTCAAGGTGGAATACATCCCAGGGAAGATCAACGTGGGAGCAGACTTTCTGAGCAGGCATACGCTGGCAGAATTAGACACAATCGAAGAAACACCATCGGATTCAGTATCGCTGTCCGAGAGGATCGTAAAAGTAAATGAAGAGAGTGAAGTTTAGACGTGACGTTAGAATCATACGTGATAGAATGCACAGAGAAAGTTAGACTCGCGTTGTTAGTCTGACCACTAACTTAAATGGGGGGCTATCTGTCATGGAGCAGTCTATCCTTTCTCTTCCTAAATCTTCCACATTCCTTTACTCAGTCCATCCTGTCACTGTTTTCTAGTCTTCCCTATGACCCCCTTCTTTTTTTTTCCTACGACAACGCGAGATCAGGTGAAGTTCTTGTATTAAATTTCGTTAACAGGCCATTTAGATTCCGCAGGTAGGGTTTTGCGAAGACGCGATGGTAATGGTGGGTTTTTCTGGGTGACATCAATTAACCCGTGACCCATAGACGACCACCTATTTCCGGTCTTAAACTGTATTTATCAGAGGAAAATGTAACTTTACTTTACTCTCTTGATGAACACCGTGAAAGCAGCCTAAACTAAATTTTAAGTACATAAGACTTTTAAAGAATATACACAGATTGTACACAACTGTGTGTAAAGTCAATAACGTGCTTATGAATATATTCAAATATTCAAGTTCTGATTGTGTGAACCTGAAGTGATTTTGTGTGTGCAGAGTGTCAGTAACATAGGACCTGGCTTCGACCTCCCTCAATTTTGCTGAGCCCAAAAATCAAGAAGGGACAGGGACTGAATCTTCACCCCTGAGTGTGAACCAGACATCCTTTCGAATTGTCAACATCGTGTGGTGTATGTTAGTTGTGGAACAAAGTCACGTGGGAGAACAACTTGTCTGATATTCTTATATGGTATTTAATTACCCTTGATTCCAGACAGTTAACCTCTTGGTTTCATAACAAATAACATCATTATTACAGTATTGCAAGAAAATCAATCTATATTCTTAGTGTTATAGTGTTATAGTTCTTAGTGTTCAGAAAGCAATGGCAAACTACTGAATGAAAAAAATTGCCTAGAAAAATCACAAACAGCCAATAAAAGCTGGGGTTGATTGCCACGTCCTGTAAAGGATAAGCAACTAACTTTTTTTATAGTGAGCAGTTGACCTGTGTCGACCTTGCTCTCTCCCTACGCGTGACACATGTCTACGTTCACACTGTCTCACGATAAAACCGCGAATGGCTCATGAAATCAGTCGAGATTTATGATATGAACTTTTTGTCTAACTTATGTTTCTTATGTGAACTTTTTGTCTTTTATATTCCTTATATGAACTTTTTGTCTCAACATATGAACTTTTTGTCTTTTAAATTCCTTATATGAACTTTTTGTCTCAACATGTGTTTCTGTAAGAGCTTTTTGTCTCAACTTTTGTTTCTGATATGGAATTTGTGTTTTAACTTATGCTTCTGAAATGAACTTTTTCTCTTAACTTATGTTTCTTATTTGAACTTTGTTGTTTTCACTTTTATTCCGTATATGAACTTTTTACCATGATATATGTTTTCTGTATGAACTTTTTGTCTTAATTTATGTTTCTGATATGAACATTTTGTCTTAACTTGTATTTCTTATATGAACATTTTGTCGTAACATGTTCTTTTTTTTTAGATGGACGTTTTGTCATAACTTACAATTCTTACATGAACTTTCTGTGTTAACTTAATTTTTAAAAAAATATAAACTTACACATAAAATAAACACTTTTTCATGAAAATAGCTTCTACACGATTAATGTGCACAAAATGGAAACAATCAGATCTGTTTACGAAACGGGGGGGTGCAATAACATTTTTTTTTCTTCAGTAATCCGCAGACAGAATGAACTTTTTGCAATTACAAAAAAGCAAACATTTTCGAATATTTGATGTCGAGTTAAAATGTAATACAACTTTTTTTCCTCTCAGAGGATGAATCAGATAGAAAGTTTTGAACTAAGGATCAGGCTGCTATTATTATTATTAATAATATCAAAAAGCCGTAAAAATAGCAGGAGATAATACGGTTCACGTTTTTCAACATGTGCACGTACAGGAAAAAATATAAATAAAGCACTTAAAGGATAGAAAGAGAACAGAATTAGAACACGCATACACACTAACACACACATAACTAGTTCCAGGGAACATAAAAAGAAAATAATTAAATGTAGGAATGTAAAACAGCATTAGGAAACACAATGGTTGAATACAGTAATCTTGAGAAAGAGAAAGAAAGAGGCAAAAAAAAAAAATTATTATCACTGACATAGAACAGTCAGAGGTGGATGAGGGTGAAAGACAGCTTTAGATAAATAGGACACGTGTAAAGAACACATAAGAAACCCATATCTGGATGATTGTAGATACGAGGATATATATGTATATCAAGAGGAAGATAAATATTAAGATATCGTGAAAAAAGAGAGAGGGAGGAAAGAAAAAAGGTACAGAATGAAAAGATAGAAAAAGAGAGATAACGATAGAGAGAGAGAGAGACAGATTGACAGAGAGAGAGAGATAGAGAGAGAGAGAGGGAGGAAAGAAAGGAGGTACAGAATGAAAAGATAGAAAAAGAGAAATAACGACAGAGAGAGAGACAGATTGACAGAGAGAGAGAGAGAGATAGAGAGAGAGAGAACTTTTGAAAGAGACGAATGCAGTGTTACAAATAGCACAGTAGAGACAGATAAACAGAAAAACAGAGACACACTAAGCAAAACACATTAAACCAAAAAAAAAAAAAAAAAACTGAGAGAAGGCAAGTTCATTTGTAATGAAATGAGTAGTATTGTCAGAAATGAAAACATTGGCAGAAAAAAAGAAGACACGCACACGCACAAATACAGAAAAAGGAGGGAGGGGAGGGGAAGAGATATATATATATATATATATATATATATATATATATATATATATATATATATATATAGATAGATATATATATATATATATATATATATATATAGAGAGAGAGAGAGAGAGAGAGAGAGAGAGAGAGAGAGAGAGAGAAAGAGAGAGAGAGAGAGAGAGAGAACTGTGAAGAGAATAAAGGATAAACGATATCAGCCAGTATTTGACTGCCAGTGGCACCAGTCATTACCCAGATGAGTTTATATTTTGAGACTAATCCGTTTATAGATTTGTTTTTGAGAACACGTTATAATTCTAGACTAGCGCTTGCGCACTAGAGATACGTCTGAGGTGGCTGCTTTGATTCATTTATATTCACAGAATTGCTGTATCTCTGCTAGACATTTCTTCTTTCGCATATAGATATGGCTGTGTCTATGTCCAGTTCATATTTCATTTATTTTCTGTGTGTCTGCTTTTCCCCTCCGTTCTGACATTTCTGTTGCGCATTCTTTGTCCCTTTGTCACAATGTCTCTGTCTGTCTCTGAAAAACTTCACTCTTTCTGATTGGGTCATTAATTTTATTTAACACCTTTAATGTAGAGTAATTATTAGACAGACATCTTTCACGGACAGTAAAATACAAGACTTACAGCAACAGACTTCTTTCACGGACAGTAGAACACAAGACTTACGTTGACAAACATCTTTCACGGACAGTAAAATACAAGATTTACTTCGACAAACATCTTTCACGGACAGTAAAATACAAGACTTTCGTCGACAAACATCTTTCACGGACAGTAAAATACAAGACATACATCGACAGACATCATTCACGGACAGTAAAATACAAGACTTACAACGACAGACATCATTCACGGACAGTAAAATACAAGACTTACGTCGACAAACATCTTTCACGGACAGTAAAACACAAGACGTACATAGTTCATATAGAGCAGTATGGTATCAGATAGACATCTTTTACGGACAGTTACATGCTGGACATACATCATTCATATGCTGTAATATGACATGTGATATCCTTAAATGCAAGTCAAGCTCTGATAGAATACCCAGGAAAGAAGCTGGAGCCCATGACTTCAACTAATCACATTTCAGAATGGCAGAAAAGCCACAGGAAAAGCCTAAATCTACAGTGTAGATAACACCAAGGAATCTTCAACCTGGTGTTGGCTGCAAAAAATAAAAATAAAAAATAAAAAGCGAGAAGCTCTGCAGCCCTAGTTAAACAAGAACAAACCCGTCAGCAGTGGTAACATGCAAGACATGTCATTTTCATTCAGAGCAGTATGACATTAGTGTCGTACATTTAGATAGGTATTAGAGATATATTTGGTCCCGTCTGAATAGAACAGGCAAAGTGGGGTTCTCTGAGAAATAAAGTGTTAGAATAGATTCCACGAGTGAATAGATTAAGGTGAAGATCTGTCTCTGGAATGAGTGAATTCTCTAGTCCAGCCTATCTATACGGCTATCTTTTGGTAGTAGACAATCTATCAAAACCTCCCTATAAATACGAGTACAATTATAAGTTAACAACTCACACACACACAGTTAGGTGACAACATGACTCACAAACGTGAAAACTATGGTAAATGGAGATTATGGCTGACCAACACAATAAATTAAGTTTTGTTTAGTTTATTATCACTTATACTTTACGACATCAAACATATAGAAATCAATATAATCATTGTGTACAGACATAGGAAAATTACCCAAATAAGTGCCCTCCCCTCTTGTTGAGGAAAAGGATCCCAAAAGAAGTTAATAACCCAAAAAGTCAAAGATTAACACTAAGGTATAGAATAGACAGTAAAGCAAAGAACAAAGTTCATAGTTAATCTATCCCGTAAATAACAGTATTTGCAAATAAAATAAAGGATGGTACAGTTTCCGTAACTAGAACGTATTCACTCTCACTCTGTCATTCGTGGCCACATCAATCACGCCTTACCTAATACTTGGTTAACAACCTCTTGAACGTAAACATCAATGTACATGTATCATAATCCAGTGTTGTGCTTCTCCGAAGTGAGCCCCAGTTCCTCCACGAATAATTAATTTTCCTAATGGGGAACGCCTACTTTGGTGGTGGGTTATTGGATATGAAAATGTCACACCAGATAGTTCATGTAGCAAAATATAAACCGCGATCTAGTGTTCACAGTAGATAGTAGACAGTACTTCCAATAGATAAAGGAAACATCTGGTTGGTAAACTGTTAATAAAGATGATGAGGGTATATCCTATCGGCTTTTCTCTCTGGGGTTGAGTGCCGAATATGAAACAACGTATTCTCCTGGATAAATTCACTTGGAAACACGACTGTCAGTAGTCGGGAAAAATGTTATATATATATTTGGCCACAGCGGTCTTATAAAATTGAATGCAAAAATCTGGGTATTTTGTATGTCCAGTTACGATTAATATTATTGTTTATATTTTTGGTCCCTCTCTGGATGAAGCAAGAAGACCGAACAGGTCAACATCGAAGACCCAATAATAATAATTGTTACTGGTGCTATTAGACCGCTGGTAGCTGGTTTGTGATCAGCACTAAATTTGGAAGAAAACAAAACATTTAACCGCAGTATCAATATCCTATACTATCACGTGTAAGGGTATGATCTCTTATCCTCTCCGTCATCTAATTAAATTAAAAGGCACACGTGTCCTAGCCTACCTTATCACGCTTCGCTCAACTGGTACGGGTTGGGTTTTAGGTATGCGCCTTTCCCCTCCCGCGCGGTAAAACACTCAGCGCACAATTTCCGTGTTAATTTAATTATAACTACTGTAACAGATATCGCTTGTCATTACTAGCTATTTGTTTCGCCCCATGATATTACACTAGTCACTTATATAATTACACATAATGAATTAGAAGTGAACTGTATTCCGTCAATTATCAGTTGCCTAGTGTATTTATTAATCAATTAAAACATCTCTTCTTGGGTGATAGCGGATGATTAAATCTACATTACAACTGAAACAAAATAGCGGTGCGTTATTTAATACGCTAGTCTTAGCACCTAGAAAATCCCAGTGAATTGTAATGATAAACTTAGCACATTAAATCACGTAAATGCTATTTTCTATTACCGCAATCAGAAATGAAACAATCTCCACGGAATGCTATAACACACTTTCACAATGGCTCTATTATAACGAGCTAGATTATCCAAATTGTCTGAGCGACTAGATAACTGACTTTGAGAGGACGGAGTATTTATACAGAAATGGGGTTAAATCACTAAAGGGTGCGATAATTCACGCCTTCGGCCGTATCAGGGAAAATCAACAAGTTCGACTCCCGCGGTAAAGGATTTTCCTGTTCGCTCGCTCGCGATGCCGAAACGACATCACAAGACCTGGCCATGCGAACAGGCCTTCTTTGATTTCGTCTCTCTGCTGTAGATCAAATAATTACGTCCCCTGGGATCACGGACATCAAATGTGGTCGGTAAATATTATTATCGCCCTTGCATTTGCTACCGACGTCTGATCTGTCACTATCGATGATTGACATCTCAGCTCGCTTGATAATTCAGATAAACGAATCATAACTCGCTGACTGTTATCTGGCAGGTCGCGGTCTAACTAATAAGTCTGTTTGTAAACACTCATTAGGGCATGTAAGACAGAAAAAATAGGCGTGGCTTCAAAGGTGAGTCAACAACAGCGAATTGCGTGGTTGGCTTTAGCAAAACGTAAACGCTAATTAAAGGAAGCAAACGTGGTCGGATCTACGTGTCTATATTTACGTCACACGTCACAATTAGATATCTGTTGGGTTGTCCATATATGACGTCAAGCACTTTTGCCCATTTTGGAAACCACCCTGCTTTTGCCACTTTTCGTCACCAAAACCCGATTCTCTCTCCCCCTATGTGACATCACAAATCTCTTAACCCTCCCCCTTTTTTTTAAATTCCCTATTTGTGTGTGTGTGTGTGTGTGTGTGTGTGTGTGTGTGTGTGTACTGTCACGAGTGGGTTTCAAGAGTCTGCTTAGACAAGACAAAAGTCTGTGTGAAGTCTGAGACAAGACAACAGTCTGAGTGAAGACTGAGAAGATAGATGAGTTATGGTGTTGTATGTCAATAGAGTGAGCTATAGTTATCAGGAGTAAAGAACAGATACTGACTCTCCCTCCTACTACTCAATGACTATGTTTTAACTACTGTAACTCCGCCTCTCTCTCTCTCTCTCTCTCTCTCTTTTAACTGGAGTAAGGTTTTGTACACATTAGTGTCTCCTCAAACAAATCAAGTATAAGTACAGATAGAAAGTAGAGTCTGAACCGCCGATAGAGTTTCTGATTTATTAACAACCAAGAAAAGAAAACTCTGGTAAAGTAAGAAATATCAATCACCAAACGTCAAAACATAAAAATGCATGTATCAATTTGAGAGACAAATAAAGCTAGAAATAATAAGTATCAAAGGTAACTCAATTTAGAGTCACCACCCTTTGTTTTTGGGAAGATTTTCTAATAATCTGGCTGCAGGGAACCCTGAAATAAAGATAAATCCCTACACCACCAATTATGGCCCGCTGACTTCTTCTTGTCAGCAACACAGCGATTAGATCTACTAAATGTCCTTGCCCACAGTTTATTCAAGCTCTTTCCCTCTCAACTACTTCTTCTGAGTGCACTCTCCCATTAGTCGTACTCCGTTGGCACACGTGCGCTTATACTCCACTGGGATCACATCTGACTGGCCTATAGCCTTCGGAGAAATGGTAACCCTCTCTTCTCCGGGTTTTACTCTAACAAATCCTTGAAGAAATTATAACCCCGCTGTGTATCCACCACTAGAAGAAAGAAATTTCAAGGACTTTTGCAAAGTCCTCCAAATGCACACGTAGCTGTGAATCCACGATTTAAATGGGTGTTGATGAAGGCGCTCAGATTGTATTATGCGTAGGAGATAGTCTACGAAGTGCTCTGGCCCGCAGCTCATGCGGCGCCGCGAACTAATATGGATGAGGTAGCTTATGCAGGTGACGCCAGTGAAGCATGGGCACTCCACTTACTCTGCGAGGTGGCGTTTACATATATTCCCAGCAGGGGAAATTACCCGACAGAACCCGTCGTAGGAGGATGATAAAGCGAACGACTGTGGTGGGTTGCTGTTGTATCCGGCCTTATCAGGAAGGCAATTCAGACCGAAGGCTCCGAGTTCCTTTCACTCAGTCGGAGTGAACCGGGCTGGCTGGAATAAAACATAGTCAAAAAACACTTATCATCTAGTCAACAACAAAATCATGAAATGTTACAACATTGAACAAAGCAAGTACATACATCGGTACAGATTAACTTATTCACAACCCGTCCCTTCCACACTGACCTGGTGCCGCAGTGTATCTTTCTCTCCCTTCCTCTCTCACTGACAGTTACTCGTCAAGGGAGCCGGCATGCATGTCTACGCGTTAGCTCGCACATGCGTAATCGGGGGGGGGGGGGGGGGGGGGGGGGGGGTTGTTACCCCGAATGGCAAACAAACATGGGGAGGCGGTTTAGGAATGTAAACATACCTGGCCGTTAGCTCGGCATCAAACTGACATTTTAACATATGTCAGTCTGGCCTAACGCACAGGCGTTTAAAACACAATCGCTAGGCTGGCTGTAGTACATTTAATCTCATTATATGTACGTGCATGTATATGACACTACATATACGGCTACTGTTGGAAATCTTTAACAGTATACAAGTAATCAAGTAAAGCAAAATTACAGATAGTGAAACATTATACACTGATCCGCCGCAAAGAACCCAAAGAAAATAGCTTATTGCTACACTCTGTGTTAACACTCATTCTCTTAGTGAAACAAGTCAGATATATGTACACTACGTGAATAAGAAGGTTCTCTAGCTGAGCTTCCATGTAGCACTTTAATGTACACAACTATTTGGCTTGGGAAAAAAAAAACCTTAGTGGTATAATATAATTTCCACACAAAAAAAGGAAAATACTATTATAGCTCCTATTATATTACTAGAACCCGCTATAATGGCTTACTCTGACTTGTTATAAAACCCAAGAAAAATAATGCTCTCACGTAACTTAAGAGTTCTTACCGAAACTTGTGGAGAATATCCCTCACTGATTTAGGTGGCAAACTGCACAGGGGTTTCTAACGCTCACGACAGGAATTTTCAGGACTGAAGCATTTAGAAGCAGAAGAGAAACAATTATATAGTAGGAATAGTCCCCAGGTGTTCACGCGTGGGTTACCACCTGCTTTAACTTCTTCGTAGAAAATGGCGAAAACGTAAGAATTACCCAGAGAATTCTCCTGGCGACAATCTACAAAAGGAATTAGGCGTAACAGAGTGACGATCTTACGTTTGAGAAAGTCCCAGACTTTCCCTGGCGTCAAAGCACAGGGAAGTTTTTGACCGCCATCCAGCAGCGCAGGTGTCTCGTACAAGTCACTCTGTCGCACGGGCAGCCACGTAACATGACGGAACTCCAGGAACAGTTTCCCATGTTTCGTGCAAAAAAAAAAAAGAAGCCGCTAATATATGGCGTAATAGGTTCTACTCGCGGACGTAAGAAAACAAGAGCTTTCCCTGGTGTCAAAGGCCAGGACAATTTTGCCGTTCACCGAGTGCCGGGTTTCTGACTCGTGGTCAAAGAATAAGAAATATGCCGGCTACTACGTCAGATCGTCTTGGGCGAGTCAAACATTTCTCCTGCCACATTACAGACTAAGGGGAGGGAACCTGTCCAATTAAAAGTGACAGCCCAGTTACCCCACTGTACCACTATAGAAGACTGAAAAGAAATGAAATGGGCGGGCCCAAAAAATCAAACAAGAAATAGGGGTTGGCTTACGCTCTACCCAGTGCCCACACTTTATACCCCATTTTGTCACATGTACTACTGAAAATACATAATGAAATATAATGTAAATTAGTTAACTAGTGCTGACTAAATAACAATATTTTAAGTAAAATAGTGTTTAGTTAATCAGGCTGTTACAATAACTGCTCTGCTGGTTCATTCATTTCATTCATAACCCTCCACTCCCAAAGGAGCATAGGCCTTCAACAAACACATGCCAAGTCCTCCTGTCACGTGCCATCATCTCAAGTTCTTTCCATGTTCTCATCATTTTCACCTCTGTTTCCAACTCTCTTCTCCATGTACTTCTTGGTCTTCCTCTGCCTCTCTTGCCCTGGGGGTTCCAGAACAAGGACTGCCTTGTAATGCTATCAACAGGTTTCCTCAGTGTGTGTCCTATCCATCGCCATCGTCTTCTTCTCATCTCTTGTTCCACTGGCACTTGTCCAGTTCTTGTCATCAGTTCCACATTGGTAACCTTGTCATACCATTTTAATCCCTCTATTCTACGCAAGCACCATATTTGTTGAAGTTTTTTGTGGTTTAAATTTTTTTTACAGGATGGGGTAACCGGCCCCATGCCCAACCCTTCTTAGTCGCCTTCTACGACATGCTTGGCAGGGGACAGTGTTACTATTCTTTGCTCCCCTTTCGGGCCCCGGTAACACACGGGTGGCTCTGCTGGTTAAATGCTGTTAAATTTATTAAAAATTCCCAAATTAAGCCAAAAGGCTTAATTTAATTTAAGACAATTAAAAAAAAACACTAAATGTACAGGAAACACATCAATAACTGAAGTTCTTACTTATGTTAAAGTTTCATATAATAATGTTAATCCTGAGAGCAAATCCTCATACATTTAAGGGTTAAAAACGGAAATTGTTATAAAGGAATGATTTAACTTCGATATCATTATCCCACGGCAAAGTAAAATGCTCCTCCACTGACCAAACTAGAAATCCATTTGCTTGCAGATCATCATCGTTGATTGGAAAGGTCTGTGTTACGTTATATAAAAAAATAAATGTATAATAAAATTTAAAAAAAACTTACCCGTTATAACAATTATCTGATATTTCAGCCTAGAATGTAATATTAATATGTCATCCATGAGGGAACGATTGCCAATAAAAGTAGACTATAAGGATGGGGGTTACAACGTCTTTTTTTTTAACAACATCATTTACAAAAGAAGAGATTTTCACTCGTCTCATGTGTCAGTGCGATCTTCTTAGATGTATAGACAATAAAACTCATACTGTCTACCCGTGGGGTTAAATCTTTGTCTTTGTAAGTTTTGTGAAAATCCTTTTTTTTTATGTATGTGACAATTTTGAATTCATCTTTTTCTTCTCAATTTGATTCCCCGGGGATTTTCAGTTCTCGCTCCTAACCCTTGTAGTCTTCTTGTAGTCACAGGGGGCTTCACAAATCTCAGTGGGCTCATTATTGAAGTTCGTAAAAAATATTAATAATAACCCCTTCTGTCATAACTGACTATGTGAATGCGCCCCTGAGAAACATAACAGACCCACCAATTGACAAATGATTCAGTGCCACGAGTTGGATGGTCTTTTACCTTGAAGGCAGTCAAGAGGATTATGAAATAAATACGGTATACATTCAAATAAATAATATAGCTGTTTAGAAAACAGGCAGGTCCGTTTAGTATCTGGGCATGATTCATTATCATTCAGTCTCCTTTGGAGCATAGACCCTCTAGAAATTCATGTCAAGCCTTCCTATACTGTGACATCCTTTCAAGGTCTTTTCATGTCTTCTCTGTCTCTTTCATTTATGCCCCTGGATCCATTCTTCACGTGTTGTTTGGTCTCCAGCATAAGGACCGCCTTATAATGCTATCAGCAGGTTTACACAGTACACATCCTATCAAACGCCAGCGACTTCTCTTGTTGCACTGGCACTTGTATCGTTCTTGCCATCAGTTCCACATTGGTGAAAGTCATACCAGTTTAATCACAATGGTACACTGTTTTGGGCAGAAATGAATGAAGTTCTAAAATCGCAGACCAGAGTCCAAGATGCCAAATAATTCTTATACCATGCAAGTGTGGCGTGAGGTTTTTATTGGCTCTAAGATCAGTATAGTACTGACAATTACAGAAATAGAATTTCTGCAGAAAATGGTGAAGTCCCAGTGTCTGAGAGAACTACTGGTATCACAAATTAGTTACGGCTGTGAATGATCTGATCTCGAAAAATTAGTAGAGAGGAGACCGACATAAATTGCCACCTCCGCTGTGTAACTAACTGTGATATTAAAAAACAAGGAAACAGATTTTACTTAACAATGATAAAATTGACTAGTCTTCAAATACAATTTCCGTATTATTTATTTAGTATATACACTATCTACTCTTGTGCTGAAGGGTGGATGTTGAAACAATGGAATGTAATGGATTTGTAAGTTTACAAATGATTCATATATATATATATATAAATATATAAATATATATATATATATATATATATATATATATATATATATATATATATATATATATATATATATATATATATATATATATATATATATATATATATATATATATATATATATATATATATATAAAGTTTTCCAATTATAGGAAACAAATTTATATCAGCTGGGCTGTTAATCACTTATAGTAAATGTATCAGCTGTGCTGTTAATTACGTATATATATATATATATTTTATCAGCTATGTTCTTATTATTGTTGTGGTGAAGTGGGATGTTATAAATATTTATAGGGGACTTAGTGTACTGACTGAGATCAGCTGTGAAGGTATCTATATCTATTAAGAGTAGTGTATTATAGATAACCTTACTTGCTACCACATATCTATATATCTCAGTCAGAATTATTCTGCAATAGTGTGATGACTACGTTATGTGTCTAGGGTATGTGTAGGATGAAGTGTAAGTCAAAACAACAACAGACAGATAAACAATTTAATTTATTCCACTATACTTGACAACACTGGGACACTCACATACATATAACACTCTAAAGGATATCTTAAGGAGTCACTGATAACTTTTCAAATAACAATATGTATTCATTGCTGATATGAATGAATATGTGTCCTGATTCAATTACAAAGGAACCAGGAATCACAATCAATTTTCATTACAAGTTATGTACAGAATGGATTAATATGAATATTGTAGTGACATATATTATTAAAAATATCCTATGTGTGTCAGTTGTGTAGTGGTAAAATGAGGTAATACTGGTTTTGTTTTGTTCAAGCTCTGTTGGTATTTGTCATCATGACTTCAATAGTTTGTCTTTAGGGACTAGTATTGGAGATGTTCTCAGTTCCTGATATTAAGACAATTAAATTCCCCTCTTAAGGTGATTTTTACAAAGTCATTTCAAGATGTGGGGACATAATGTTGAGCTCAGCTGGCCAAATTAGCTTATCTTGCGTGATGGCGGCAGGAAAGGACTCCTCTGCTCGAATTCTCCCCTGGGCTCTGGAGACACCTCACTGATAGCTAAATGGACCAAGGAGTATGCTGTCCGACTCTGGATTCAGCAAAGCTCTGACCAGGTGCTGCTCAGTACCATCAAGACCACGGTCCCTGAAAACAAGAAGGATATACCTTCTACTTCATAACTAATTGATACTCTAGTTCTACACTGAACACAATACAACACAAACATTGAGTTCAGAGCGTTAGGCCAACTGTCAGCTTCATCTGAAATACTTTATACCAGCATTACCCTCCTTAATGGTCACTACGCCTCTGCACTTCCAGCATTATTTCTGTCTAATCAATCATCCAGGTGTCAGTGTACTATTTGGCCATTCCATGCCGTTTTACTTCCCTCCGACACCCTCTGTTCAGGCTGGAGCATTATAGGCTTTATCTCCTGTTTGCCACTGAACTACACATATATATACAGGCATAAATTAACAATTTACATTCAATTTTCATTAAAAGATACTGAATGGTTCAAGCTTACCACAATTTCATGGAAATAAACACAGATACGTTGATTAGCAATGAATTCTGGCACAATTACTGGCACAAATTCCCATCTGCTTATGTTCCAGGCTTTTATTTTAGCAAAAATGTGAGCTGGCTTCAACGCACTGTCGCTTTAAAAAGATTATTTGCACTAGTGGTCTCGAACTAACGCTCCTAAGTGAGTATATCAGCAAGTCTAGCCAATGAGGCCACGTTTCGACAAGTGTTTGAAAAAATGTTACCTTTCTACGTCTCCCTAACAACCAAGATAGTATTTATAGTCCGACCAATCGTGGTTCGTCTTTCATTTGTTGCGCTCCAATCAATTTGGAGTTTACATGGTAGGCTATTTCTGTAACGCAAGGTTTTTTCAAACATGTTATAAAAAAATTTTATGAGCAGAAATGATTTCATGCTGTCAGGCATCCCCAATATTTTATTTTGGTTATAACTTGTTAATTCCTAGACTATTTGCGTAACGTTTTACATATTCTTTGTCAGCAAACCCTAAGGAACCCAAATATCCAAATTTAAAAGAGCTACGTGGCTGCGTTCAAAATATGTATTTTCTACCTCCTGTTTCGAAGATGTGCTGTCTGGGTACTGTTATGTTTTCAACCGTAAGCCCATCTATTGTTATCTTTCCTAATAAGCGTTTTTTTTTTATGATTTTAAAACCTAACTCTGGGAAGGGTAGTGAATTTATCACTGTCCGTCCGAAAAAGTTAGTGCTTGTAGTCTTACACGCGTGATGGCAGCATTTGTGTATCGCGCGAAGCGTGTTTAGTGTTCGGCTTTCTGCCTCTCCCTTCCCGCTATCCTTTTGTCCATCTGTCTCGTTCGTTTTGGTAACGCAGTGTAGAAAAAGACATGAATGGAATTTAAAATTTAGGTCAACTTGCATATTTCAAGGTTTTTCTTAGAAAGGCAGCACATTTTATTGTGTGTTTGGGAAACGCGTGTATGTTGCAGAAGGCCTTTAATATCAACGTGAAACGTTACAATTTGCTTACGCAGTAGAAAACAAGGGGATTTCGAGTACAGTCTTTGTGACAGCACTGTTATTTACCATTGCTCTTTTCTTTATTAATTTTATGTATTTATTAGGCTTTATATTTACTTGATAATTTATATATGTGGATTAGAATATTCCACGACACCTCCCCTCTTAAAACAGACATTATATGTCAGTCCTTTATTCTATATACACATAGAGAAATTTATTATTATTTCTGGGGTTTACGGTGATTCTCATCACACGGATGGCGGCTTAAAAAAATCCGCTCCCAAATTGGTTTTTCCAGATATATACTCAATGCTAAAATTATATGGAGCCAAAAGTAAAGACCATCGGAGTAACCTGGAGTTCTCATGCTTAGCCTGTGCTAGAAACGATAAAGGTTTGTGATCTGTTTGCAACTTAAATGCCTTCCCATATAGATAAATATTGAATTTCTTTATCGCCCATATTACTGCAAGACATTCTTTTTCGCTAGTTGAGTAGTTGATTTCAGCTTTATTCAACTTTCTGCTAGCATATGCCACTGGGCTTAATTCTCCATCCAAGGCATCTGATTTCTGTAGTAGAGTTGCACCTAACCCAATATTACTTGCATCCGTCCTTACAATGAATTCTTGACTTAAGTCAGGTAATTTCAAAATGGGTTTACTTGTGAGCTTTTCCTTCAATTCTTGGTAAGTCATTTCACATTGTGGTGTCCATGTAATGCGATCTGGATGTCCTTTACGTGTCAATTCAGTTAACGGTGCACATATGGAATTAAAGTTTTTGATATACTTCTGGTAGAAACCACATAATGAGACAAAGGATCTCACGTCCTTCTTGGTTTGTGGTCTCGGGGCTTTCTGTAGTTTCTCTAAATTCTTTGGGTCAGGGGTCATGTTTCCCTGATAAACTGTGTGTCCCAAAAATTCCAATTCTTTACATCCAACGCAACATTTGGTTGGTCGGGCTGTTAAATTTGCCTCCCTAAGTCGATTAAACAGCATGTTCAGAGAGTCAATGTGTTCCTCAAATGTTTCTGTGGCTATCAGGATATCATCCATGAAATTTGTTATACATGGATTATTCAGAGGGTCCAATAATTTTCTCATCATTCTAGAGAAGACACTAGGCGCATTCTTCAATCCAAATGGCAATCTATTAAACTCATAGTGTCCTTCTGAGGTACTAAAGGCTAGGTATGGTCTAACCTCAGGCTTTACTGGGATCTGATAGTATCCTTTACTCAAATCCACTTTTGAGAAATATTTAGCTTTATTTAGTCTGGCAAACAGCTGATTTGTATCCGGCAATGGATCCACCTGTCCTTCTGTAATAGCATTCAGTCTCCTGTAATCTATACAGAGTCTATGTTCTCCAGAGGGCTTCCTTAAGAGTACAACACACCGGAACTATACGAAGATTCACTGTGTGAAATAATTCCTTCCTTCAATAGATAGTCTATCTCTTCCTTCAAAGCTTTCTCCTTAGCAAACGGAATCGAATATGGTTTCATACAGACAGGTGTGGAGTCTATTAGTTTCATATCATATTCCAATAGGTTTGTATGTCCTGGTCGGTCTGTTAACACCTCTGCATGATTATTTAGAACCTGTTGCACTCTCTCTTTCTGAGTTTTCGTTAAATGTGTACTGATTTTCACCTGTGCTGCTGTCTCACAGGGGTGTAATGGATATTCAAATGATGAAAGTGGTTCCTTTTTCATCTCCATGGCGATGGACAAGGTCAACAAGTGTGTCTCTTCCTGATGTTCTCTTGCCAAATATTTCTTCAGGAGATTCACATGATAGATTTTTTCTTTCCCCTTCTTATCTATCTTATAATTTGTTCTAGACACCTTCTCTAGAACTGTATATGGACCCTGCCATCCAATTTGTAACTTATTCTGACTCCCAGGCAAAAGAAGCAGTACTTTCTCTCCCACAGCCAGATTTCTGTCCTTCGCCTTCCTGTTATAATAGGCAGCATGTTTCTTCCTGGCTTGTTTCAAATTTTCATTGGCAAGTTTCCAGCCAGTTTTTAACCGAGTGGTCAGCTCATTCACATATTGGTATGAAGATGTAATGTTTTCCTCTGCCTTTTCATCAGTCCACGTTCTTAACATAGCTTCGAGTGGACCTTTTATTGGCCTTCCAAACAATAATGTTGCCGGGGCCATACCGGTTGAACTATGGGGTACCTCCCGATAAGCAAAGAGGGCGGCGTGCAGGTACTGGTCCCATGTATCTGGTTTTTCGTGTGCCAACTTTCTCAGGATCGACATCAATGTGCCGTTAAATCTTTCCACTTGGCCGTTCCCTTGGGGATGATACACACTACAATGGAAGTGTTTGGCCTGGAAGATCCTGAAAACTTCTTCAGTTAGTTTCCCCTTGAACTGAGAGCCATTATCAGTCAAGATTTGATTGGGAAAGCCTAACCTTGTGAAAATTGTGAGCAATGCCTCTGCCACATGTTTTGAATCAATCGATGACAGGGCTACTGCCTCTCCCCACATAGAACAAGTGTCCACCAGAGTCAGAATGTAGCTGTTCCTTCTCTTGGTTCGGGTGAGAGGTCCCACAAGATCCACGGCAACTCTCTCAAAGGGTGTTCCCACTATGGGCATTTCCCCCAGAGTTGCTGGTGCAGTCCAATGTTTAGGTGCTACTCGTTGGCACTCTGGACAGGATTTTACATATCGTTTGATATCTTCAGTTATTCCTGGCCAGAAATAGTGACAAGCTATTCGCTGTCCTGTTGCGCTGATTCCCATATGACCACTGAAGGGAATCGCATGCCCTAGTTCCAACACTTTAGTCCTATATGAAGTGGGAAGGACCAGCTGTCCGTGACCATTGGATTCAGATCCAGCCTTCCTATATATCAGTTTGTTCTTCATATAAAACTCTCCCTTGCCTGGAGGTGTATGAGATTTGGGCAACTTCTTGAAACATGGCTTGAGTGTTTTGTCCTCAGCCTGTGCCTTCCTCATCTCATCTGGGTGAGTATTTATGGGATTATCCTCCTCCTTCTTTGTCTGTGATCTGGTCTGCACTGTTGCCAATATCACAGGTCTCTTGGGATTCCCCAAGAAGACATATCTACACCCCAATATTAGAGGGTAGATTGGCTCATTTATCACTGCTGCTTTTATGATTCCTTCCACATATCGCGTTTTCACTTTTATTCGGGCGACGGGAAGTGTCATGGTAGCTACATCCTTGGTTGCAGTTTGAATCTCCACTGTTTCCGTGGTGTATTGATCGGCCTGCACCAGGTGAGAACTCACAACGGAATCGTAATCTAAACCGGTATCATATAAACATCTTATAGTGACACCATTACAGATGACATCTTCACACACTGGGGGGTGGTATGGTTCCTGTAATTCTTCAGGTTTGCCCTTCTTTTCCTTTTTCCCCGATGTCATAGCAGCAAAATGAGGAGGTTTCCTTCTACAATGGTCAGTGTCATGATTGTTCATCTTACAATTTTTACACCACCTTTTTCCTTGGTTGAAAGATTTTCTTTCATCATATTTCCTTTCATCGAATTGTGGGAATTTATTTTTATTGTCATACCGTGGCCTATCAAATTGGTGCTTACCTTTATTTTGATCCTTAGGATCAAATTTATTAAAGTTCTGTGGTGCCCTAAAGTTATCCACTTGTTTCTTTTTATTACCTGTTACCTCTGCTTGAGCTGCTTGATACCTTTCAGCAACATTTAGCAACTCACCCAGCCTCTCTGCACCTTGTTCCATGAGAAACTTTCTCAGGTCTGGAGCCATGGACTCTCTTAATTGCTCTATAAGGACCATTTCCTTAAGATCTTGGGTTTTCCCCAGAGAAGTCCATTTCTCCAAGTATGTCTCTATTCGTGCAGAGAACCGGTGATATGTTTCACCTGACAGTAGTTTAGCATTCCTAAATTTTTTCCTATAAAATTCTGCATTCTTTTCATATCTTAACAAAAGAGCCTGCTTTAGCATGTCATAATTTTCCTGATCACCTCTGCTCATTTTTGCAAAAACTTCATAAGCTGCCCCACGAAGTCCCTGAGATAACTTTAAGCTCCACCTTTCTCTCTCTAACCCATACGTGGTAGCTAATAGTTCATATCTATTTATATAGCTCTCAATATCATCGTCTTTCTCAACAAAATGATCTAAATGAAAGTTCATAGCTGAGGTTGAGGCTCCCTGAGTAACCGTAGCATCAGAGGCAAAGGGACTGGCACCATTTTCAGGAACATGGCCTTGAAACTCAAACTCCCTTAGTCGTAATTCATGTTCCCTTTGTAATCTTTTCTCCTCCTTTTCTGCTTCCCTCTCTGCAGCTAATCTCTTCTCTTCCCTTTCTGCAGCTAATTTCTTCTCTTCCCTTTCTGCAGCTAATTTCTTCTCTTCTTTCTGCAGCTTTCTGCAGCTAATTTCTTCTCTTCCCTTTCTGCAGCCTGCCTTCTTTCCTCGGCTTCCAATGCTTTAGCCTCTTTGTCAGCCTCAATCTGCAACCTCTTAGTCTCAGCCTCAGCTTCAAATTGCAACCTCTTAATTTCCCTTTCAGCCTCTAACTTTCTTTCGGCTTCAAACCTTCTTTCTTCGCGTTCAATAAATTTGTCACATTCCGTAGTAACATAGGCAACCATAACTTGCCCATCTAATCCTAACTCTTTTGCAGTCTGTACAGCAGCAGATCGAAACTTGGCCAGGTCCGCCATTGTCTATCAGGTAAATTTCTACAATGTCTAACCAACAATTTAATCTCTAAATATATCTAATGGACAACACAGGCACCGTGAGCTCAACCTTATTTAATTCCACCCAAGGATACCTTTTAATTCTTATATTCCCTGAAGTGAATTACCCCCAATATTTTTAATAGGGAAAGATTCAAATCCCAAGAGCGAGACCCCAATATATGTGGTGAAGTGGGATGTTATAAATATTTATAGGGGACTTAGTGTACTGACTGAGATCAGCTGTGAAGGTATCTATATCTATTAAGAGTAGTGTATTATAGATAACCTTACTTGCTACCACATATCTATATATCTCAGTCAGAATTATTCTGCAATAGTGTGATGACTACGTTATGTGTCTAGGGTATGTGTAGGATGAAGTGTAAGTCAAAACAACAACAGACAGATAAACAATTTAATTTATTCCACTATACTTGACAACACTGGGACACTCACATACATATAACACTCTAAAGGATATCTTAAGGAGTCACTGATAACTTTTCAAATAACAATATGTATTCATTGCTGATATGAATGAATATGTGTCCTGATTCAATTACAAAGGAACCAGGAATCACAATCAATTTTCATTACAAGTTATGTACAGAATGGATTAATATGAATATTGTAGTGACATATATTATTAAAAATATCCTATGTGTGTCAGTTGTGTAGTGGTAAAATGAGGTAATACTGGTTTTGTTTTGTTCAAGCTCTGTTGGTATTTGTCATCATGACTTCAATAGTTTGTCTTTAGGGACTAGTATTGGAGATGTTCTCAGTTCCTGATATTAAGACAATTAAATTCCCCTCTTAAGGTGATTTTTACAAAGTCATTTCAAGATGTGGGGACATAATGTTGAGCTCAGCTGGCCAAATTAGCTTATCTTGAGTGATGGCGGCAGGAAAGGACTCCTCTGCTCGAATTCTCCTCTGGGCTCTGGAGACACCTCACTGATAGCTAAATGGACCAAGGAGTATGCTGTCCGACTCTGGATTCAGCAAAGCTCTGACCAGGTGCTGCTCAGTACCATCAAGACCACGGTCCCTGAAAACAAGAAGGATATACCTTCTACTTCATAACTAATTGATACTCTAGTTCTACACTGAACACAATACAACACAAACATTGAGTTCAGAGCGTTAGGCCAACTGTCAGCTTCATCTGAAATACTTTATACCAGCATTACCCTCCTTAATGGTCACTACGCCTCTGCACTTCCAGCATTATTTCTGTCTAATCAATCATCAAGGTGTCAGTGTACTATTTGGCCATTCCATGCCGTTTTACTTCCCTCCGACACCCTCTGTTCAGGCTGGAGCATTATAGGCTTTATCTCCTGTTTGCCACTGAACTACACATATATATACAGGCATAAATTAACAATTTACATTCAATTTTCATTAAAAGATACTGAATGGTTCAAGCTTACCACAATTTCATGGAAATAAACACAGATACGTTGATTAGCAATGAATTCTGGCACAATTACTGGCACAAATTCCCATCTGCTTATGTTCCAGGCTTTTATTTTAGCAAAAATGTGAGCTGGCTTCAACGCACTGTCGCTTTATCAAGATTATTTGCACTAGTGGTCTCGAACTAACGCTCCTAAGTGAGTATATCAGCGAGTCTAGCCAATGAGGCCACGTTTCGACAAGTGTTTGAAAAAATGTTACCTTTCTACGTCTCCCTAACAACCAAGATAGTATTTATAGTCCGACCAATCGTGGTTCGTCTTTCATTTGTTGCGCTCCAATCAATTTGGAGTTTACATGGTAGGCTATTTCTGTAACGCAAGGTTTTTTCAAACATGTTATAAAAAAATTTTATGAGCAGAAATGATTTCATGCTGTCAGGCATCCCCAATATTTTATTTTGGTTATAACTTGTTAATTCCTAGACTATTTGCGTAACGTTTTACATATTCTTTGTCAGCAAACCCTAAGGAACCCAAATATCCAAATTTAAAAGAGCTACGTGGCTGCGTTCAAAATATGTATTTTCTACCTCCTGTTTCGAAGATGTGCTGTCTGGGTACTGTTATGTTTTCAACCGTAAGCCCATCTATTGTTATCTTTCCTAATAAGCGTTTTTTATGATTTTAAAACCTAACTCTGGGAAGGGTAGTGAATTTATCACTGTCCGTCCGAAAAAGTTAGTGCTTGTAGTCTTACACGCGTGATGGCAGCATTTGTGTATCGCGCGAAGCGTGTTTAGTGTTCGGCTTTCTGCCTCTCCCTTCCCGCTATCCTTTTGTCCATCTGTCTCGTTCGTTTTGGTAACGCAGTGTAGAAAAAGACATGAATGGAATTTAAAATTTAGGTCAACTTGCATATTTCAAGGTTTTTCTTAGAAAGGCAGCACATTTTATTGTGTGTTTGGGAAACGCGTGTATGTTGCAGAAGGCCTTTAATATCAACGTGAAACGTTACAATTTGCTTACGCAGTAGAAAACAAGGGGATTTTCGAGTACTAAGCGTTCCAGGCACTTGGATTGACACGACATTCGACCTCAGGTTTGATGACACGAATAAAACCTGTAACAAGTATAAATAGGGGCTAATTTCTGTCATCAAGCCCACCTATTTCCATTGTGTATGAAATGAGCGTGTGTCTCAGGTGTCTGCATGTAGGATGAATGACAACATGGCTCAGTATGAGTTAGCAATAGCGAGACAAGACATGTGTCTACTTGCAAAACATTCTTTCTGATAAAATAATACATGAATATATCCAATAATATAAATTCAATACATGAATACATCCAATAATATAAATTCAGTACATGAATACATCCAATAATATAAATTCAATACATGAATACATCCCATAATATAAATTCAATACATGAATACATCCCATAATATGTACACCTAGGTGTGATACAACCATTTCCTTCCCCCTATAATATACCAGGCCCTCTCTGACAAGTGCTAAACTGGCTGGTAACATATATCCTAACAATATTATTTTGTTCTTATGATAGGAGTATATGAGACGAGGACTGTTTGGTTATATTTCAGGTGGGAGTAATCTGAATAGACTGAAGTTATGTGAGACAATAGATTGAGTTATATGAGACAATAGATTGAGTCCTAACAAGGACTGTTTTGGTTATATTTCAGGTTGGAGTTAGATGAGACAATAGATTAATGAGTCCTAACAAGGACTGTTTTGGTTATATTTCAGGTTGGAGTTATCTGAGACAATAGACTGAAGTTATGTGAGACAATAGATTGAGTCCTAACAAGGATTGTTTTGGTTATATTTCAGTTGGTCTGAGATAATAGATTGAAGTTATAGGAGACAATAGGTTGAGTCCTAACAAGGACTGTTTTGGTTATATTTCAGTTTGGAGTTATCTGAGACAATAGATTGAAGTTATAGGAGACAATAGATTGAAACATGAGTCCTATTAGTCTTCGTCTTCATCAATCATATCAGGAAATACAATCATTATAACTAATGCCCCAAGATACAATCAGTAACCTGATACATTCATAGTGAACCAAAATATATTAAATATATACAGGTGTAGGTAGTATAAATGACACACAACCAATACCAACATTATATATCTGCTGTAGGCCTATTTTCCTACAAGTTATAGTTAATTATATATTTACCCTCCAAGATTTGAACAGGCCAGGTTTTGATCCGACTATTGAAGCAGGCTGCAGGTCAATGCACTCAGGTAAGCAATAAATCAAGTTTGACAGCTTCTCCTCTTCAGTCGGTCGGTATCTGGCTTCGTGTTGGTGTTGCGTGTTTTTGCATAAAATCTCGCCCGTTATATAGGCAGGTGAAGTAACTTCTACTGCTTAAGGAAAGCGTTTGGTTGGTTCCTGGTGGGGCAAGCTGATTGGTTGTCTGCAGTTTAGTACCATGCCTCGTACAGCCTAATTTTATTCTGTTTTTTCCGCCATATTGGGTGACAAGATGGCCGCGACCCACATCCGAAAAAACAGGGCTTAAGTTTAATTTTATTCTGTCTCAGATACTGGTGAACGTTGCTCGTTGATTGGTTGAAGCAAATTTGTATCTCGACATAGTGATTTAACAAAGTAGTGGGTTTACACACTCGTTTCACGACAGCAAGTAACAAGCATTTAAAAACATCACTTTAAAAAAAATTAAATTAAATAATCCAGTTTTTTTTGCACAAGTACGATATTTTGAAGAAATATTACATAGATGAAAATACGAACCGATCAGTAATGATAGTAAGAGGGGCATCGAGAACAAAAGGAAACAGAGAGCTGTACAAATTGGATTGATCAAGATCGAAAATCAGTAACTGAAACAGGCTGGCAGAAAAGCTACAGAAAAAACTGGATCTACCTTATAGATAAGTCATGGATTCTTCAACTTGGCACTGGCTGCAAACGAGCGTCAAGTTCACCAACCCAAGTTAAACTATAATATGTTTGTAATGTGGAAAATGAACGAGAGATTGCGGAGGCAGACAACGAACAGAAGAAAATCTGTTAAGATCTAACAAGAAGGTAGAATAGATATGGTTTTCAACGAGGAGTCTTAAACAGTTGAAAACACTGAAGGAAAAAAATGAGGAAAATGAATATGCGTAGCAGTTCGAAAAAGATAGGTTGGTTTATTTGGTTTTAAGGACCATTTTCATCGCACACGGCCATCTCTATCAGTGCTCCCATCTGTGCCCTTAGATCACACAAGGAGGATTTCAGCTCAGTGCATGAACTCTGTTGCACCGGCCCGCGATAACTCCAATGCGTGTATACAGGAATCACATATTCTGTAAATATTTTGTGGTGGGTAGGTTTCATAATTTTTAAAAGATAAGGTCGTGGAGGGAAGAAAATGAAGAGGGGGAGATATTAAAAAAGAAAATGAGAAAAAATATGAAAGTCGCAAGCGGGAGCAAATTGAGCCGTGTGACAATCGGACAGTGTCCAAGGGCCTGCAGCAGTAGGATGCCCACTGTCCCCTAGCCTCCATCTAGCTTAATCAACTGTCAAGTAAACAATCCCTTATTGCCCGATGGTCCAGATCTATGTTAGTCCGCCTCTGGCTGCAAGTACATCATAATACAGATTAATGGTACTCATCGTTTCAGATATTTGTTGGTATTCATATTATAATAAAGAGTGAGTTCTGATATTTTGTGGTTCACATAGCGTAATGAGTGGGTCCAGGTATTTTGCGGGTAGGGTAGTGTAATGCGTGGGTCCAGATGTTTGGCGTGTACTAATAGTGAAATGAATGTTTTCTAGATATTTGGCTGGTACTCATAGTGTAACGAGTGGGACCAAATATTTGGTGGGTACTAATAGTGTTATGAATGTGTCAAGATATTTGGCGGGTACTAATAGTGTACGAACGAGTGGATTCAGATGTTTCGATAACCCAGCGTCTCCTGCTTAGGTCCAGTAAAGTTGAAAGAAGACAGTAGCATAACTGCTGTAATTGCTGTGTCCGATAAGGACATTTCGATGGTGTACATAGTGTGGGTTCAAAATTCAGTCACAAAACCGGACATCGTACCCTTAAAATTTGATCAACTGCCATTTTCGCATCAAAGGTCAGCTGCAACAGATATTAAACATCGTCTGTGTCTTGTATTGATAGTCAACGTTTTACATCAGGTTCCTCCGCAGGGGACCAGGAATTACCTGCGTAGCTGTTCTTGTCGTGGTATTATAGATCATTTATTTTCTTAAGTATACATTCATGGTGAGGCCTCAGACTCTGCCACAGTTGATAGCCGCTATCGTTTTCTATGTTCCAATTGTGCCATGCATTTTGCTATTTCACATCGAGAGCCGCTGATCTTTTCAAATTCTTCCTTCTCACTTGCCGTCTCATTCTTTATGTACTAGGGCTTCTAGGTATACCTAGGTCTGGTAAAGTTGACATTACTGCATAACTAGTACACTGTCAGCCAGTCGATATTTTAGTACAATTATTATACGTCAGTGTATTGCTGTACCCCCTCCCCCTCGCCCCCCAGTAATCAGATTTTGTGCTATTAAGTATTTCTTCATTCCTGTCTGCAACTTATCATTATTCTTCTTGCTTATCTTTTGTACTTTTTATTTGCAGCCTGCATTTGTCTGTCCGTCGTTTAGTGGTCTGGCACATTTCATCAGCTTAATATTACAGTTAAAAAAAACCCATCATAGACACATAGCCTTCTGTTTATTTTATCTTTATCTTCCTTTTTCTTACTCTTTGCTTGTTTTCATTTATCTTGTTTCGACCTTCTATTTCTCTTTCTGTTTTTTTTTCTGTTTCTTCGAAGGTACTTCTGAAAGGTCTGAGTAAAATGTTTGTTATCGAAATACTCAAATTAGTGAACTAATAAAATGATAGCATGTTGTATTATTATCTGCTAGTTTTTTCTCTCCAATACTTTCTGTACTTACTGAGGCAATATTCTATGCTTCCGATTTGCTTACAGTGTCCGCACGTAATTCTTGCGGCTGGTTATGTAGTTATCCACATAATCTGTTCTTAAAATCACCTCAAGTTTTGAAACTTCTACCTGCCAGAAATGTCTTCAGTGGTCCGTGCAGATGGGTTTCACTGAAGGGTTAGTTCGGAAACTTGAGGGGAAGGCGCAGCGAAATTTGCTAACTATTCGATACTGCTATTCTTAACATCTTCAGCATTCACGGGCGTTCAGCCTACTGGGAACACATCTGTCCTTAGTACAGAGTTTCACAACGGGGTTTTTTTTTTTTTACATGCAGGAACCACTACAATTATTTTCTATATCACAGAAACCCGTATCAGTGATACGATCGGATACGCCTAAAAAAGGTGGTATTTTAATTTGTACCTTTACTGTATGAATTAAACTGAGACATTGTACATAGCATATGCGTGTTAAAAATAAGCGCACAACAGATTTTAAATGTGACATATGACATGCGTTTGACACCTTGACATTTGCTTAATATGGGCATTGTTAATATTCTGTCTCAGAGGTATTAAACATATTTCTTTTAAGCTGCTAAATTAGGAAAGCAAATATTGACATCACGCAGTGTCATAATCTTTTTTGGGGGTTGTGAAAATAAGGTTTAAATATTCTTTTTCTAGAAATGTGTGTTTGAATGCCTTGACAGGCACAGCTGCCGTTTAATCGATCATCTTTTATGGTCGTTGTTGCAGCCAGGTCGAAGACGCACCGCGTCACCTGTACACAGAACAAAAAGACTTATCAAAGTGGAGACTGCGCCGGATGAACCTCCTGTTTCAATATCACTTTGGCCGCGACCTGAAAGCAAACGAATTTTATATCGTTACAGAGGAGTTTTCAATCAGTTATACTTAAACTGTGCCGTGTAGTTCCCGGGGGTCTGTGAAGAGACAAAGAAAGAATAGGAATGTTGTACCCCCAGGCATGTCGTACAAGGCGACTAGCATAACGTTGAGAATGGGGCTGGCAACCTAAGCATATAAAATAAATAGCCACAGAAACCACTGCTGCAAGAGCATGTGACTGCATGGTGCAGGCTTCCTGTAAAGGGGGCCGACTGCAGTGTTGTCTCCATGATCTGTAAGGAGCATATAGGAAAATGATGAATACTCATTCTATCCCTTCTATATTAAATATTATATTTTTTTTATTATCCTCAAACGTCCAGTATAAAATGTATTTAGACGTTCAGATAAAACAAAAAGGGAAAGATAGTACTGCGGTAGAAGAGTGAAACGTCTGAGACTTTACCATACTAGATCCAGCTTCATGTGGTGGGATGGACATGTTCTTCCTCGCTGCCATTGGTTTCCCCCACTCAAGAGCAGAATTAGGCACCCATGCACAGTTGGGTAGGTGTCACAGATGGTTAGAATTCTCTACCCTTATCTGAAGTTAACCTGTCTGTTATTTTCATATTTCATGTTACCGCCCACTTATTCTGTCATTTTTGATTTTAACAGCTCTTATTTTCTCTCCGATTCTGTCAATCTTGCTAGAGTCCAGAATAGACACACCTCTTTGCACGTGCAAAGCGGCTGGATGTCTAACGATCTTTTCATCTTAGCATTCAGGGAAGCTAAAAGGGTCTTGGTCTCTGATGTGTGGAGGAAAACAAGGAACTCTTTGCTCCTCTAAGTTTTTCAGCGGCATTTCTAGCGGAAGAAGTCTCTATGTAGCAAGCGGCTAGTTTCTGTGACCCCGGTCGCTCGGAGAACTCTCGTTCTTTCATGTCCAGCCGCCTTCGACCCTTCATCATGAACAGGAGCGAGCATCGAACGGGAGATCGTAAACACTCTTACGACTGTCTTACGTTTCATCCGCCCACGTGCGGGAAAGCGTTCGTCGAACACCTGCATTCTGTCTCACTATTTAAGTTCATGTCTCTATCAATCACCACAAGTTGTCGATTCTTGGATTTTGTCGTCTAGTGACGTTGTTGAGTTGAAAGCTACCAATTGTTAGAGAGTGTAAATCGGAATTCCTTGATTTGGTAAGCACATTTACTTAGTCGATTAATTTTCCTCTGGGGTTTTTTCCTTGGTAGATTAATAATAGAGAGCCAGGAGACTAAATTACTTTAATTCTTCCAATATATATATGGTTAAATAAATAATATAGAGTTAGGAGACTTAATTACTGCATTTCTCTTAATATATATGGCTTAATATAAAATAATTGCTGGATATAACCCGGGATGTATAACTTCATTTCGCTAGCTACCAATTTTAACTTCACTAAAAAGTACGGCAAGACTCAAGAGATATTTTACAGATATATAAGTTAAAGACAGAAAGGGGGAGATGATTTATTTTATTTTGGTGTTGTATGTTCAAGGCCTAAAATCCCACCCGCTGCAGACCCAAATAAAACAGTCCCAACTAAGATGGTTTGGCCATGTCTGCAGAATGGGAGAAGATCGGCTACCACGACAAGCATGGGAAACAAAGAGCCAGGGATCCAGACCTCCAGGACGACCCAGAGTCCGCTGGGAGGACAACATTAGACAATCTTTGAAGGACCGAGGACTAGAATAGAACCAGGCCAGGAAGAAGACAGCTGATAGAATGGTCTGGCGCTCTCTCTTCCAAACCTCTACACCTCACGGTAGAAGGGGAACGACTAAGTAAGTAAGTAAGTTGTATGTTCCATTTTTAATAGATGTATAATTAATTTTGTATAGAGTTTTGATACTCATTTGATAGTAGTGTGTGTCATCGCCACATTAATGTGATAACGTCCAGTACAGTCCCAATTACCGATGTTGATGTGGGCGCTTGTATTTTCCCATTTCACGTTGTGAATGAGTAACCTGGATTTGTTTATATTGTCGGCATAATACCGAGTGTATGAGAGGTCAGACGCGCAGGCCCGCCATCACGCTTTGTGAAGTTACCTGTACTATTGTCTAGGCTGATCAGAGAGAAAAGGGGGGGGGGGGGGGGGGGGGGAAACTCAGATAGTGGGTTGTGATTTCTGTAATGAATGAGTGAGAGGAGGGAAAGACGTGGGGAGGACGTGTTTGTTATTGTGACAAAGTGAGAGAAAGTACTGTGTAGTGCGCGCTAGTAATTACTGTATTATGGTATAATCTTTTTCTTGACTGTCTGTTTATTTCAGCTCTGGTCCCAAGTACTGTGGTTTTTTTTCTTGGATCGGGAACTGCGCAACCATCCAGAATTATTAGTGGCATGTAAATTCATGTACCCTAAGTCAACGAGTACTGCAGTCTTCAGTTAATAGCCACTAGCCAGTCCAGAGTGAATAATTTACTCACGGCATATTACAAATCACTAGCGCCTTTGGCTGATGCCATTGCCTTCCATTTTTAGAGCACCCTTGACCTACCCACTTACGCCCCGTCATCGTGGAGTATTTTTACGCCAACATCCAGAAGAAGCCAGCGATTTTTCCAGTCGTCATTATCTTTAGCAGAGGTGCCTACGCCTTGCATTGTTCCTGGATAACTGATTTCCTAGCTGAAAGTCACTGATTCGCACATGGAGTATATATTTTAATCAGTGAAAGAAATTCGCTCCAGCCAGGGATACTGGTAGCTCGCTGAATTAGTGGTGGCCATCCGCGATATTAAGTGTGATTCTTGGAATGTATTTACCTATTTCCAGTGGGAGCCTAATTCCGTATTCCGAGGATCTAATACCTTAGGTGGAACAGAGTGATTTTCTTAGCAGAATATGAAAGTACCTGACAAGCTTTAGTGCCCTAAAAGGATTTGGCAGCAGTCATTGTTTTGATAGCTGGGGGCCTAACACCTTTATTTGGACATTTTTAAGCGTGCCAGTAAGAGTGTGCGTGGAGCGGTAGCGAGACGAGGTTTGGCATGTGTGCGTTTGACCAGAGTCGTGTGATAAAGAGTGTGTTGACCATAACTTTTGTACTGGACGATTTTTATGTATCCCTGTAGCCGTCAGACATTGTGAAGGCATACAGGTGGGGGTTTTTGTTTGTTCATGCTGTGGTATCGTTTGTGTGTGTTGTTTAATAAACAAAAAAACCGTATTCTGTGGTCAGGATCTCTTCTTTTTATAACTGTCACTGTATGTCATAACGTTGTCCCTTACTGCCATTAGGAGCATAGGAGGGAGAGAAGCAGATTGTCATAGTAAAATAAGTCACAGTAGGCTGAAGACGTTGCCCAACCACGCTTCAGAAGTCATATCTCTTGCCATAATTTAATTAGTGACTCTATTCGCATCTATTTTCACATCTTTGCATCCATACTCTGTTTGAACTCACTACAATGTACAGTACTTACTGTCTCAGACCTAATGGTCTTTTTATGTTTGGATATGCGCCCTAATATAACCGACTAGGTTGAACGGGACGCGCCTCGCCAAAACTTTGGGGACCCAAAGATGCAGCAATAGTGAATGCAGTCAGCGACCCATAACTTGACTGCTTGCATCAGGACCAGCGAACCAGAGCTGGTCAAGACCGTACTCCACCTCCACGTGGTGGTCCTGGAAACAGTCTGCAGCAGTGCAGTCTGGCTGAGCGAGTACGGATCGAAATGGGAAGGCAAACCCGGACCCTAAAAAATGCCGTGCTGAAGTCGGATGTGTCGACCGAAAGGTGCAGATATCACAGGTACGGCGTAAACAGACACAACGCAACCACCGTCCTTTTCAGGGCGAACGAGGAAGAAGAAGAACCCCGAACCTGGTAAACTTGCCACGAGAGGTAGGTGCTCAAACCACTCTGCCTAACGAACGAACGAGACATTAGGGAGTGAGGATTAAAACTTTTGGAATTACATGTAGTCTTCTTTGTACTTGGTTGACATTCATCTCCGATTGTAACGTATGGATGTCAGTGTTGAAAAAGTTCAGATCAGAACAAACGCCTGTTTTGTAACTCACAAAGCACAAATAATTTTGCTAGTTATTAATCAATCATTCAGTCCGTTCAAGGTCTTTAAATGTCTGCGTTATCCCTTTTATGTCTGTCTCCAATTCTCTTCTCCGTATATATGTTGGTCTCCTTGTATTTCTCTTAGCCCCGTGTAGTTCCCGGGGGGTCTCTGATGAAACAAAGAAAGAATAGAACTACTGCTGCCTTCCATGTCGTCCATGGCGACTAATATGAGGTTCCCATGGGGGCTGACAACAGAAACAACCACTGCCATACTTTTAGAATGTTTGGTGCAGGCTTCCTGCAAGTGGACCAGCTACAGTGGCGGCTCCATGCTTCAAAAGGAGCGATCAGGGAGAATATGATGATGATGGTATTACTCTTATCCTGGGGATGCCAAAATAGGAAATGTTTTGTAATGCTGTCAACTAGTTTTCTCAGTGCATGTCGTATCCAACGCCAGCGTCGTCTTCTAGCCTTGTTATATGGTTTGTAAAATGGGCCACAAGTTAAGAAGCCCTGCTCTAGACAAATGCCAGACTTGGTGTTTGTAGGCCAAGCTTCAGGGAACATAGCGCTCTTTCTACTCTCTCCCCTCAGCCCTGCTTAATGTTCCTCTCATTTCTTCGTGTGTGCCAGCCTTATTCGGATCTAACGTCTCCAAGGACACAGATCGCCGTAGCTGCCTGCCAAATATTCTCTGCTTCATCATATAGACGCAGTAATTAATCTTTCAAACCAATCAATATTTTTATCATGTTAGTCCATTTTCAAACCGAATCCATAACTTATGCAGTGTAAAGATGTAAACGGCTGAAACAGTTGTTTAGCTTCTAACTTTAGGATTATCTCCTGTTCAGTTGCTCTGCCAGAGAATTTCCTTGTTTTGTTTCTTTTTTTTGTGTGTTTTTGTTAGTTTTGTTTTTGTTATCTTTGGTTTTTTTCTTTCGTTTTATGTGTGTGTGTGTTTAAAAATAAAGTAAGACAGAAATATAACGTCATAATGTACAAGAAAATGCCACAGAAACTGTCGCTGCAAGAGCACGTGGCTGCTTCTTATAGGCTTCCTCCAAGCGGACTGCTGTATTGATGGCTCTATGCTCAGTAAGGAGCAAACAGAAAATGATTGAAGGCAGAAATTCTTTGGGGAAATACATGGAAATCTAAAGAAATCATTTTCTATTTCGCTCTCCAAATTAGTAGTGTGACTATAGGGGAAGGGGGTTTCAAAAAATGTAACGTCACTAAAAAAAAAAAAATAAAAAAAAAAAGAGTGAAAATCTCTTCTTTTGTAAATGATGTTGTAACATAAATAGACTTTCTAGCCCCTATCCTCATTGTCTGCTTTTGTTCACAATAGTTAACAACTCCCTCGTGAACAACTTATATTAATATTATAATCTCGGCTGAAATTCGCGAAAGTAAGAATCTTCAGCTCAGATATCAGGTCAATTCGGCTGTGTAGCCATGAAACGTGGAGATAAACACATTCAGCAACCAAGACGTTACAGACGTTTACAAATGTGTGGAGGCATAGAATAGAAGGATTCAAGTGGTACGACAAGATCACTAATGTAGAACTGATGACAAGAATCAGTCAAGTGCCAGTGCAACACGAGATGCGAAGACGTCGCTGGATAATGGATTGGACACACACTGAGGTAACCTGCTGACAGTTTTACAAGGCAGTCCACAACAATATTTATAGAATGTGTGATGACTATGTACACACATTCGGATTTTCGCCGGTGCTACGGAGTTCGTGCACTGTGCTGAGATCCTCCTTGTGTGATCTAAGGGGAGGAGATCGGAACACTGATGGAGTTGTCCGTGTGCAATGAAGAAAGTCTTTAAAACCAAACCAAACCAAACCATGTTCTGGAACCCCTGGGTAAAGCGAGGTGGAGGGAGACTGAAAAAAAAAAATATATACAGAAGAGAAATGGAGACAGTTGAAAGGGATGAAGAAGATATGGGAAAAACCTAGAATTGATGGCACGGGACAAGAAGACTTGGCATGGGTTCGCTGCGGACTTCTGTTCCTTCGAGTAACCCTTAATGGTAATGATGGTAATAATTGCTCTAATTATGTTGCTGTAACAACCTTAGAGATGGAAAGATTTGTCGTCACCATTTCCTGTTTTGGCCACTTAAGGAGTATGTCTCCACCACTAACATCTGGTCCCCGTGTACGATGCTGCACTTATGCATTTATGTGCTCTTGTAGCAGTAGTTTGTGTAGCTATTTGTTTTACATAATGAGGCCAGTCTCATGTACAGTCTCGTGTCAGCCGCCTCTTACGAGATGCCTGAGCAAGCAGTATTCCAAATCTTTCTTTGTGCACTCAGAGACCCCCCCCCCCCCCCCCCACACACACACACACACACAGACACACACCCGGGGGAACTACGCGAGGACTGGTTGAGGAAGGTGATTAGAGGAAACAAATAGTTAGCAAGCACTGATCTGTCACAGGACATATCATTCGTCAGTACAAAATGATGAGTCAATTACCATACTCAGTTAACCCTTGTAATTCAGCCAGACCCGGATATTAACACGTAACATACAAAAAACTACCCGGCCAACACGGACCACGATGAAAAACCAGAGAACAGCATACACGTGCTATGTGTGTGGGCCGATTTCTCTCCCTTGACAATACTTGCATGTCCCATCTGGTGACAAATTTAGTGCGAGTAAATCTAACGACACAGAATTCGCCATTCTTACCAGCGTCTATTAAGTTCGAATAAATAGAGATTGGATTACTCTGCTTTGATCTTCTCATCTGCCGGATGTCACACGGTGTTCCAGGCGACGAACATTATTTTTTTAACGGTTTGTCCAAAGATAGAGATGGTCTGCTGTAGAGGGATCAACTAGTTCACGCACAAATAATGCACGTACAATTTCCAACCAAAAAAAAAAAAAAAAAAATTAGAACGAAAGTTCCCATCTATACCTTTACATTGCGGTGAGTCAACAGATCTTTTAGTCTGCAGTTGTTGAGTTAGTGAGTGACTGTGTAGCTTTAGACTGTCCGCGGTATTCATGCAATCAACGGACTGACTGAAGCTTACTAATCACTAATTATTCGTAATCTTGTTGCCTTTATACTTCCATTGAGAGTAAACAAAAAGTTTACAGCTCCCATCCCTTCCCAAACTAATCAACGAAACAATCAAGACAAAATTAAGATGTTACCACCGGGATTTTATTTCTAACCAATGTGCCACATGCTCCGTGCAGTTCCCTGGATGGTCTCTGGAAGAGACGAGGAAAGAATAGGTCTATAGTTCTCTCAGGCATGTTGTACAAAAGCCACTGATATGAGGTTGTGCATGTATCTGGTAACCTCATCACCTAAAACAGACTGCCACAGAAACTACTGCTGCAAGAGCTTGTGAATGATTGGTGCAGGCTTCCTGCAAGGCAGGGCAGCTACAGTGGAGGTTCCATGATCTGTAGAGAGCGCAATGGAAAATGATGATGATCACGAAGCTTGTTATATCCTATGGATTCTTACCCCTGCTGCCATTACACCTCCCCTCAGAGTGAACTAAATATTCACAGCCCGCGCCCTTTACCAAATTAATCAGTGAACCAATCAAGACATAGTTAAGGGACTTTATTTCTAGCCAATCCCAGTCATACACATAGACAAATATAAAATTAAATACATTACCTTAATAGGTATTGTTTCATATAAATATACAAACATATCATCAGACCTAAGGTCTTTTATATTTGGATATGCGCCCTAATATAACCGACTAGGTTGAACGGGACGCGCCTCGCCAAAACGAGGCAACATTTTATTAAAAAAATATATAAACATACTTACAAAGAAAATTACATAATTGAATTCTAAGGTTTAGAATTTATCCAGTGAAAAAGCAATTGCTAGAAATATTATGGGCGGCACCTCACCTCTCCTGTATCCCCTAAAGAGGCGCACACTCTCTCTCCTCCCCCCCCCCCCCCCCACACACACACACACATGTTAAGAATCCCTGCTATACACGATGCATAGCCGCATTTTTTGGAGTTTCATAAGCTCATGTTTGTGAAAACACATTCTTTTTGCAAGTTCTCCTCTGACTGCGCCTGAAAGTTAAAGAAAAAATAATAAAATAATTAATTAAGCTTATGTTTGCCTCTCTTCATCTATGTCGTGATTTATTTTATTTTAAATAATAATTAAATAGGTTGCATAAAGCCCGCAAAGAATGGTGGAACCAATAAATCTCATACTTGTTCTATGGCATTGATGATACGATTCAGCAAGACTACTTCATGTCCATTTGTTTATTAAAAAAAAAAAAAATTGCTGTCATCATCTGAGTTCTTGCGTAGTATAGATGGATTGAAATGGTGTGACCAGATCACCAATGTGGAACTGATGACAAGAAACAGACCTAGTGTCAATGGAATAGGTTATAAGAAAAAGGCGCTGGGATGAATAAGACACAGATTGAGAAAACCTGTAGATAGCATTACAGGCCAGTCTTTGTGCTGGGATCTTCAGGGAAAGAGAAGTAGAGGGGAGACTGAAAGCCACCAGAAAAAGAGAACTGAAGACATAAATGAAAGGGATAAAGACGGCATAGAAGGAACAGAGAATATTTTATGTTAATGTTCACTTCTGTAATGAAATAAAGAGGAGCAGCTGAAAGCCACAAACTATATGACAGAAAACATCTAAATAAGAACTCATAAGAACCACGAAAAGAAATGTTATAGACAAAAAAGGAGTATCAGTCAGTCAAGAAATTGAACTATAAACCCTCCATAAACAAGAAGATAAGCATCTATTTGAATTCCTTGTCGGGTCACTTGTTTTTATCTCTGCTATTTATTCAACGGCTTCGTTTTTCCTGAATGCCAAAAACCATTACATAGATATAAAGTGCTTGACCTTATGTCATTGTTATTACAATAACATCGTGCGTCCATCTTTAATTTTAACTCATTGACTGTGACAAACGATACATTCGCCAACGTTGAGAGATGGGACAGTTAGGTCTGGGTATATTTATTTATACTCTGTGGAAACGGACATTCAATTTAGATTATAAAGATGTCCTTTATCTTCTTACTCCGCCCCGTACAAACAAAAAAGATATCGAAAGATTAAACAAATATTTAATACCTCCATGTTCTGTCTCTGTGTCATAGAATGTAGAGGTAAAAGTGGTCCCATAAAAGATATTGCCGTAGGGTAGTGAAGTGTTAGAGACGTCACTATACTAGATCTCAGTTTATGAGGTGTGACTGGTTCCCTTTCTCGTTGTCTTTCCTTTCTCTAACTCAAGAGCAGTGTCATGTATCCATTTACAGTTAGGTAGACTGAAGCGTGAGGGTACCAGTTTCGTCACCGGAACTCGGTAACTTGTGCCGCGAGAGGAACGCTCTAACCGCTTAGCCAGTTGGACGGTGTAGCATAGTTAGTGAAGGTAAAATTAGTCCCATTGCCGATACTGCCGTTGGGAAGTGAGGTGTTAGAGACTACATCTATACTTGGTCTTAGGAGTATGTGACCGGTTCCCTTGTTTACTGCCTTAGCGTTCAAACTGAAGAGCAAAGTCATTAAATACCAGACCACAAGATCTTTTACATTTAGACATATACCCTAGTATAACCGACAAACACTGTGCCTGGGTTGAACGGAGCGCGCCTTGCAAAACGAGTCAAAACTTATTTAAAAGAAATACGCGTACCAAGTCGCGAACTCATTCACAGCTGTGCACACTGTAGCTTTACACTACCTGTTTTTGAACCCGGTAACTGTGCCTTGAGGGACAACCACTCTGCCACTCAAAACTGATCATAGATAATATCTTCATACTCGTATATTCCCTGGCTTATCGTTCAATAACAGTTATAACATCTGTTCTAAATATGCAACCATCCAAACTGTGGTGGAACATTTATTATTAATGCAGTGTTTCGCAAATCTTTATTTTCAAAGGGCGTTTTCAACTTTTGTTGCTCTTATGTTATATTAGTCCTGATGAAGCCGCTTGGTCTTGTGATTTTGTAAAACTGAGACGTCTATTATTTTGTCTGTTAACTTTTGTAAAAAATTGTTGAATGGACAGTAAAAAAGTCGTCAGAATATTTTGGTACTCCCGCAATGAATGCAGGCTGAAAAACTCGAAAAATAAATAAAGAGAGAAACCCGGGGTCTATGAATAGGAAACACATAATGTAAATCGGTTAATGGTAGACGCTCGTTAGAAAGAAAGAAAACAGAAAGAAAGAAAGAAAGAAAACAGAAAGAAAGAACGAAACAAACAAGGAAAGAAAGAAAGCGGACACTAGTTGTCAGAAAAGTAAGAGAAGTAATAGGCATTTCGGTTTTTTTATCAAGATCCGTCTGAATGACACGATATCTTCGCTGTAAGAGTGGACATTTTACGACAGAGTGATGCTTATTTAGCTTACTGTCGTAATACGTTCACTTTCGCGGATATGCGATGGCATCAGTTGGATGCATCTGGTTTGAATCTCCGGTGTGGTTGTTACTTCTCTTACTTTTCTGTTGTCCTCTTTCTCTCTTGTTTCCACCAGTCTCTACTACTTAACCGTTTACATATTGTCGTTATTACTCAATGACTGTTTGGTAACCCTATTTGCAAATTACATCATATCTGATCGTCTGTTGTCAGTGTATTTTCAAATTACATAAATTCCTTTAGACCACGAGTACTTAACTAGGAAGTGAAAAGTTGAAAGTAGAGAGAATGGCTGTCAGACGTTAGCATGGATTATTTATTTGTTTAAATTTCTTTCAGAAATATTCGTCACGACGTACCAGTGTCATGGGTTACCTCTGCTTTGTTCTGCAGTAGTGGTCCAACAGGGGCCAAAACCTAGAATATCTAATGTGGGTCTTCCAGGGTGTTTACCTTCGCACAAGATTACTCTTGGCAGAGTTGTAAATAGAAGGATAATGATGCTTCTACCTTGAGGGAGTGTTCAAAAGATATTTTAAGAAATCGAGAACGATGCTGAATGAGTCTGAGCATGTTAACTCTGTATCTTTCCCGCCGCCTCTTGTGAAGATGGTTATAAATGATTTATCTTATGCATGGAGGCATATCTAGAGTCATCATTATATGACCACCAGTTATGCACAATGCTGCAATATATGTACGTCGAAGTGAACTTATATCTGAGAGGCTAATTATATCCTCATTGACTCTTGAAATCATCCACACACTTCCAGGGATTCCCCCTGTAGTGAAACTTGTTGAGAACCCAGCATTGTTCCCTAAGCTTGGAAAAGTCACTTGATCCCCAGGCGTAATTCTTTGGCTTTGACTTGGTTGACTGCATGCAGAAGGATCTCACTATAGACCCATTGATAGGCAGGGGAAGCTGAGAAGTGGCTCTGTGCAGGACGTGACAATTCCTTGGGAGAGCCCAGAACCAGAGTAAAGTATTTTAGCTCTGCATAGTTGGAGAGCCCCCTTGGATGGCGGAGAATGCACAGTATGCCACGAACTTTTACTCCTAGCTTGAGACCAGATTTGACGATCCTTTAAATGCAAGCCAAGTTGGAGAAACTGGAGCTCATGACTTCAACTCAACACGTTTCGGAATGGCAGAAAAGCCACAGGAAAAGTCTAGATCTGCAGTGTAGATAATACCAAGGAATTTTCAACTTGGTATTGGCTGCTAAAGAGCGAGAAGCTCAGCAGCCCTAGTTAAACAACAACAACAAAAAAATGATTTATCTTATAATTAGCTCGTTGAAGCCCTCAGTTGATTTAATTCAGCGAAATCTTACTTTAGTAGCTCTGTTTTAAGTGTATAGACATACGGGTGCAGTACATTCAAAATGATTAAATCAACGTTACATTTGTATATAAACAAAGAAGAAATTTAATAGTCAGTTATGTTTAACAGTTTAAAAATGAATAATTCTTTTAAAAAAGTACTCATCACAGGGTGATGTTATTGTTTTCGAAAAATAGACAATTCACTTGGCAGCTTTTAAGTTTTACTTAGCTGCCAATAGTTTGATGGTTTCTGCTCCCGCTGATGTTTGGGTCTTTGCAGATAGATGACTGGTTCAATCTTCACTGGTCAAGTCTGAAAGTTGTGACACGTTCCAAGAAGTATCAGAGAGTAAATACGAAGCTGGTCCCGCGTCTCTAAGACCCGTCTGATGATGGTGTAGCGTTAACTTCATGCCACTTATACTCTCACTTGTTCCAGAGATAGCCTCTTGAGTATTGTGTTTTTTCCGACACACTCATGTCCTCCCCTTCCATTCCACCAATCCATCTACCTCATAACTTTACCCTCTCTGAGAATTAATCTTGATCCCAGTGAGCGGAAAATTTTCATTACATTTAGATTGAGTAGGTTTACATTGACCTCTACATTGGTTGAAAAGGTTAACAATATAATAAGTATGCACATCATTTCTCTATTCATTCACTCCCTGCTCCATATGGAACATGGGACTACCTCTGCTTTTAGTTCTCTTTAAGAAATTTGCTTAAAGCAGTCACCAGCCCTCGCAGTGGTGGTTCAGTTTTCACATATTAATATTCACATGTCAATATATACATATTTGTTAGCATGTTAATAATGTAAAATTTAGAATTATAAATGTACAGCTCACCCCAAATTGTCTTTGGGATCACAGACTGGCTTCTGGCTCAGAGAAATAGTTAAAGCAAATTGTTTAAGATGCCTCTTCCACGTGTTCTGGGGTGTTATATTGCAAGAAGCTCCCACTCTGACTTCGTGTTCAGATTCCTAGGATTCCGTTTTCGCGCGCAAATAAAGGTAGAGCTTTCCTGGGATATATATATCTAAGTCCTCAAAATACTCAAACAAGATCCTGTCTGATAAATGGAATTCTGATCTTATTCTTTACTCTGGCTGTCTGGTTGATCTCTTGACGAGTTGAATTTCACAGTGCTTCCAACCGACTAAAGTGTCAGGTTATATTGCAACTTTCGTCCCACGCACGTTGTTGTTTACTATTAGACCATGCTCCAATCAGAAATGTTGTTATTTTTACATCTCGAATGCCGGCCAATAGTTTCAATCATGCGTGTTTTGATGGGTTTATTCAAACAATTTCTTCATAGGAAAATTCTGCGTGTTGTTTAAAGGGTCACTTTCCAAATATGGAATTGTTATATCCTTTCATTCGCGGTAATGATTGCACTACAAATCCCTACATTATCACAAATAATATCTTCGTAACACTTCTGTCCAGAAGCTATTAAAAAATTTCGTCTTTCAGGTGCATGCCTGTAATATGTCCGCGGACGGATAATTTATCTCCCCGTCCTTGTGGAAACACCGACCCTCGTTTAACCATCTGGGCTGTGACTCTTCACGGCAGTAATTAGTGAATCACAATAGCCATATCAGCGCTAAATAAACTTGCTGGGCGTAGGTCGTGTTAATCCGTCGCGCTGAATGATTGTTACACGAGAATTTTACCAACATGACTGTCGTTCAATGTTGCATCACCTGTCTACTCTCACAGCAGGGATGGTCAGGTAAACAGACAAGACGAATAATTAAGGAGAAGAAGTGCAAACAATGACTCTAAATTAACAGCACTGCCGGAGAGGAAAAGAGAGCGAACCCAATTATGTGCCTACCAGTTAAAAGAAATAAATGTATGTATATGAAGCCAAAACACTAAATATTATAGTATAGTGTTTCTTTCTACCCACCATCTGGCTCTTTTTTGTCCTGAGGGAGCGCATTATTCACTCATTTCCTTCTTTTTTCTCTTTCCGGAGCGAGGGCCAGCACGGCAGCTGGCTACTTGCAGGAAGCCTGCATCAAGGCATGTACTCGTGCAGCGGTGGTTTATGTATCAGTTTGTTGTACAAAAGATTTCCAGCCCTATGCACAACCTATTATTAGTCGCTGACGAGAAAGTTGTTCGTTCGTTACTGGAATTGCAATTAAAAGTCTCGCATGTTGCTAGGTCTCACAGATGCCCTAGTTTGAAAGAACACCGTGATTAAACGGGCACATCACCATTCACCATCCGACACTGCCACTTTCAAATGCGAAACATAATTTATGCTCACAGTTCATTTTTTTCCGCTACGTTAATGAAGTTATTTCCAGCACATTTTACATTATTTATAGTTATGTAAAATCTTCTTGGTCAATGCCGGTCAACAGCTGAAAGATTAAAATGTACCACGAAATGGAGCTGCAAGCAATGTTTTAACTTTCTACGATGGACACAAAGATTTTGAACGTCAAAGATTTGAAAAAGCGACAAATATATAAACCTCATGTGAACTTAAATAAAAGTGGTGAAAATGTGAAGTGTTTATCGCTAAAACGCCACACAAAGAATTACTGTTAATGTGTCTGGTAAAAACATAAAATAACAGCCATCAACAATAAAAAATGTCTTAAATTTCTTCAAATAAAAGGTAACGCATCTAGAAAACCCTGCAACTATGGGCATATTTTTTTCCCCTCAATAATCTTCAGTAAATTACAGACAAAGTTTTGCCTAGATCGGTATGTCATGTTGAATGCCTCGTGTACAAACGTCCATTATTGTTTCTTAGATGCGGAACATATTAAACAAACAGAAAGGTTAGTGGGTCATCTAGAAAGAAAATAATCTGTTTTTATTGAAGCTGACCAACTTCGCGGAATGTCTTGCTAATTGCTCACGACCTGAACGCTGTTTTAGAAATCATTGTTAATCATCGCTCATTACATTGTTGACATTTTAACAAATAATAGCAAAATTACGCAGTTTTGCAGCAAAGGATTGCTTAGTGGTGGTTCAGCAATAGTATTTTAATGCTTTGAGAAGCGTGTTCAATTTTCGTGAAAATCTTCTTCGACTTCTCGTTCGCCTTCAGACTTCCACATTAATGACTAATAAAAGCAGTAGTCAGCTCTAGGTTTCTTGGGGAATGACTTCAGAGTATTTGTCAGACAAGACAACACAGAAAAAAAAGAACAAATGGCAGTCAAGCGGCAATTATACCAATGATAAAATGTCTCGGATTTTGTTACTCTAATGTTTGTGTTTAAACACGGAGTAGAGAGACTTAAAATTAAAGACAAAAACAATGTCCACTCTACGATGTCCTGACTACTTGTTATCATGTTATGCCCCAGTAACTTTGTGTGACTCTTTCTTTCCCCCGTAGTCTTGTTTCTGTACGTCTGTTGTTATTCCGAAAAATTGTAAGCTATGACTTTCCTCTTTCCCTCTCTCTGATATTATACAGAGTGATACGAAAGTAGGTATACGAGGGCTGTCCGGAAAAGAATCGGCCATAATTAATATTAGAAAAACCGTTTGCGCGACATCGATGTAACTTGGCAGCCAAATAGAGTGGCCTGTTATGCACATACGTGTGCAATGTTGACGTTGCTGCACCAGTATTTGCGACCGTTAAAAGCCGTCTAGTGAGCACTGTCGTGAAATATTCTAATCCACATATATAAATTAAAACGTAAATGTAAAGCCTAACAAATAACTTCAATAAAAGGAAAGAAGAATGGTAAAGAACAGTGCTGTCACAATGACTGTACTCGAAATCCCCCTTGTTTTCTACTTCGTCTGCAAATCGTAACGTTTCACGTTGATAGTAAAAGCCTACTGCTTCAATACCCGCTTTCTACGATAAAACATGTGCTGCATTTCTAAGAAAAACCTTGAGATACGCAAGTTGACCTAGATTTAAAATTCCATTCATGTCATTTTATACTCTACGTTAAAAAAAACGAAAGACAGATGGACTTAAAGATAGAAAGAAAGGGAGAGGCTGAAAGCCGGAACGCAGGCAATACTACCACAGTCGCGCGATACACAATTGCTGCCATCACGCGTGTAAGGCCACTAGCACTAACGTTTTTCAAATCGACAGTGATAAAAAACACTACCCATACCAGAGTTAGGTTTTAAAATCCTGAAAAACGCTTATTAGGAAATATGACATTATACTGGTTTACGTTTGAAAACATTACAGTACCCAGACACCACATCGTATTCGAAGTAAACAGGAGGTAGAAGAAAGTGCATATTTTGAACGCAGCCACTTAGCTCCTTTAAATTTGTATATTTGGGTTCCTTAGGACTTGCTGACAAATAATATGTTAAACGTTACGCAAATAGTCTAGGAATTACCAAATTATAGCCAAAAGAAATAGTGAGGGATGTCAGACAACACTAGAATCAGAATCGCTCAGTGGCAGATTTTCACCCCACCATTGTACGGGAAATGGGTCTCCTTGTAAAATCCGATTTGATTGGAGCGCAAGAAATGTAAGGCTAAACACGATTAGTCGGGCTATAAATACTATCTTGTGTTGTCAGGGGAAACGTGAGTAGGAGTATTTTTTTTGAAAAGCTGTGTAAACATGGCATGATTGGTTAGATCTGCCAATATAGTCAATTAGAGGCGTCAGGTCAGCACCACATGTTCAAATAAACTTACTACAGAACCAGTGCGTTGAGCGCCAGTGCATATTTGCCTAAATAAAAGCCTGGGACATCGGCAGATCGAAATTGTGCTATATAATCAGTGCCAGTCAACGTAACTGTGTATTATTCCATGAATTGTGGTAAGCTTGAAATATTTGATATCTTTTAATGAAAATTGAATGTAAATTGATAATTTATGTCTGTATATATGTGTGGTTCAGTAGCGAACATGAGGTGAAGCATATATAGTGCTCCAACCTGAACAGAAGGTGTCGGAGGAAAGTAAAACTGCATGGAATTGCCAAACAGTACACTGCCACCTATATTATTGTCTAGAAAGAAATAATGCTGGAATTGCAGAGGCGTAGTAACCATTAGGGAGGAATATACTGGTGAAAATTGTTTCAGATGAAGATAGCAGTTGGCCTACCGCTCTGAACTCAGTGTTTGTTATGTATTGTGCTCAGTGTAGAAATAGAGTATAAATTAGTTCTGAAGTAGGAGGTACAACCTTCTTGTTTCAGGGACCGTGGTCCAAAAGTTATTGAGCAGCACCTGGTCTGAGCTTTGCTGAATCCAGAGGCGGACAGCATACTCCTTGGTCCATATAGCAAACAGTGAGGTGTCTCCAGAACACAGGGGAGAAATCGAGCAGAGGAGTCTTTTCCTGCCGCCATCACGAAAGATAAGCCTATGTGGCCAGCGGAGCTCAACATTATGTAACCCCATATTAAACTGACATTGTATAAAAATAAGAGGGGAAATTAATTGTTTTAATGAACGGAACTGAGAACATCTCCAATACTAGTTCCAACAGAAACAAACACTTGAAGTCATGATGACAAATAACAACATAGCTTGAAAAAACAACACCAGTATTACCTCATATTACTACTACACAACTGACACACATAGGATAAGATTAATAAAATATGTCACTACAAGATTCATATTGATAAATTCTGTACATATAACTTGTAATTAAAATTGATTGTGATTCCGGGTTCACTTTGTATTTGAATCAGGACACATATATATTAATGAAAAGTACTTAATACATATTGATATTTGAAAATTTACCAGTGACTCATTCAAGATAGTCTTATAGAATGTTACATGTGTGTGAGTGTCACAGTGTTGTCACGTGTGGTGGAATAAATTAAATTGTTGATCTGTCTGTTGTTGTTGTGACTTACACTTCATCATATACATACCCTAGACATTCAACGTAGTCATCACTATATTCCAGAATAATTCTGACTGAGGTATAAATATGTGGTAGCAAGTAAGGTCATCTATATTACACTACCCTTATTAGATATGTCGGCGTCTGTGGCCTAATGGATATGAACGCAGTTTCATAATCCAGATATACCAGGTTCGAAACCTGCTGCAGGCGGTTTGGTAGCAGATCGCTTTGTGTGGATTTTTAACAATGGTATAAGCGCCGTACCGTTCAGAAAGCAATGGCAAACTACTGAATGAAAAAAATTGCCTAGAAAAATCACAAACAGCCAATAAAAGCTGGGGTTGATTGCGACGTCCTGTAAAGGATAAGCAACTAACTATTAGATATAGATACCTTCACAGCTGATCTCAGTCAGTACACTAAGTCCCTATAAATATTTATATTATCCCACTTTACCACATATATTGGGGTCTCGCTCTCGTGATTTTGAATCTTTCCCTATTAAAAATATTGGGGGTAATTCACTTCAGGGAATATTAAGAATTAAAAAGTATCCTTGGGTGAAAATAAATAACGTCGAGCTCTCAGTGCCTGTAGTGTCCTTAGATAAATATTGATAGATTGAATTGTTACATTTGTATGTTAGACAATGGCCGACTTGGCAAAATTTCGATCTGCTGCTGTACAGACTGCGAAAGAGTTAGGAATGGACGGGCAAATTATGATTGCTTATGTCACTGCTGAATGTGACAAATATATTGAACGGGAAGAAAGAAGATTAGAAAAAGAGGCCGAAAGAAAATTAGAGGCTGAGACTAAGAGGCTGCAGATTGAGGCTGAGGCTAAGAGGTTGCAGATTGAGGCTGACAAAGAGGCTAAAGCATTGGAGGCAGAAAGAGAAGACAAAAGATTAGCTGCAGAAAGGGAAGCCGAGGAAAGAAGACAGGCTGCAGAAAGGGAAGACAAGCGATTAGCTGCAGAAAGGGAAGCAGAAGATAAAAGATTACAAAGGGAACACGAGTTACGACTAAGGGAGTTTGAGTTTCAAGGCCATGCTCCTGAAAATGGCGCCAGTCCCTTTGCCTCTGATGCCACTGCTAGCCAGGGAGCCTCAACCTCAGCTATGAACTTTCATTTAGATCATTTTGTTGAGAAAGACGATGATATTGAGAGCTATCTAAATAGATATGAACTATTGGCTACCACATATGGGTTAGAGAGAGAAAAGTGGAGCTTAAAGTTATCTCAAGGGCTTCGTGGGGCAGCTTATGAAGTTTTTGCAAAAATGAGCAGAGGTGATCAGGAAAATTATGACATGCTAAAGCAGGCTCTTTTGTTAAGATATGAAAAGAACGCAGAATTTTATAGGAAAAAATTTAGGAATGCTAAACTACTGTCAGGTGAAACCTATCACCAGTTCTCTGCACGGATAGAGACGTACTTGGAGAAATGGACTTCTCTGGGGAAAACCCAAGATCTTAAGGAAATGGTCCTTATAGAACAATTAAGAGAGTCCATGGCTCCAGACCTGAGAAAGTTTCTCATGGAACAAGGTGCAGAGAGGCTGGGTGAGTTGCTAAATGTAGCAGAAAGGTATCAAGCAGCTCAGGCAGAAGTATCAGGTAATAAAAAGAAACAGCTGGAAAATTTTAGGGCACCACAGAACTTTAATAAATTTGATCCTAGGGATCAAAACAAAGGTAAGCACCAATTTGATAGGCCACGGTATGACAATAAAAATAAAACCCCACAATTCGATGAAAGGAAATATGATGAAAGAAAATCTTTCAACCAAGGGAAAAGGTGGTGTAAGAATTGTCAGATGAACAATCATGACACTGACCATTGCAGAAGGAAACCTGTATATATGGCCACCCTTCAGGTCAGGTCGACCTCAAGAAAGGAGGAGGATATTATGTTAGATACCACTCCAGAAGAGATGAGGAAGGCACAGGCTGGGGACAAGACCCTCAAGCCTTGTTTCAGGAAATTGTCAACTTGTCATACAACTCCAGGCAAGGGAGATTTTTACATGAAAAACAAGTTGATGTATAGGAAGACTGGAGCTAGATCCAAAGGTCAGGGACAGCTGGTACTTCCTAAAAGATATAGGGCAGAATTAATAAGGAGCCTACATGTGAAACCAGATGGGGACCATGAAAAAATAGGTACCATCATCCAAAAGGTGGCTCACAATTATTATTGGCCCAAAGCAAGATGGGACATTGAGAATTTTGTAGAAAGGTGTAGCATAGCACATGAGGGAACACCCACAAGTGGGAACATTAATCAGGACCTGGACACGCCATGGGGCAACCTAGGCCTGACCATAGAAGGAAAAATAAATTTGATAAAGTGGACCAAATGGAATGGGAAGCCCCTTTTCACGGACAAGCTTCACTAAACTGTTTTACAATGGCCACTATGCGGAGAGTGCAAAGTGATGTCTTACCCCAGGATAAGCCGAAAATCCCTCAATCGGACTTAAACAAACTGGAGGAAGAAGTTGTAGAGAGGAAATCTCTCATCAAGAATTCTAAGTGGGGAGACAGCCCCAAGAAAAAAATTGGTAGCGGTCGTTTTGTGACTGATAATTCTGGGAAGAAAAATCATCACTACAGAGCTTCGGGTGGAAAGGACCTGGCATGTGCCAGGAGAAATAAGTTTCCGAATTTAAAAGTCCATATGTAACTCTGTTAAGAACGTGGACTGACGAAAAGGCAGAGGAAAATATTACATCCTCATACCAATATGTGAATGAGCTGACCACTCGTTTAAAAACTGGCTGGAAACTTGCCAATGAAAATTTGAAACAAGCCAGGAAGAAACATGCTGCCTATTATAACAGGAAAGCTAAAGACAGAGATTTGGCTGTGGGAGAGAAGGTACTGCTTCTTCTCCCCGGTAGTCAGAATAAGTTACAAATTGGATGGCAAGGGCCATATACAGTTCTAGAGAAGGTGTCTAGAACAAATTATAAGATAGATAAGAAGGGGAAAGAAAAAATCTATCATGTGAATCTTCTGAAGAAATATTTGGAAAGAGAACATCAGGAAGAGACACACTTGTTGACCTTGTCCATTGCCATGGAGATGAAAAAAGAACCACTTTCATCATTTGAATATCCATTACACCCCTGTGAGACAGCGGCACAGGTGAAAATCAGTACACATTTAACGAAAACTCAGAAAGAGAGAGTGCAACAGGTTCTAGATAATCATGCAGAGGTGTTAACAGACCGACCTGGGCATACAAACTTATTGGAATATGATATGAAACTGATAGACCCCACACCTGTCTGTATGAAACCATATTCGATTCCTTTTGCTAAGGAGAAAGCTTTGAAGGAAGAGATAGACTATCTGTTGAAGGAAGGAATTATTTCACACAGTGAATCTTCGTATAGTTTCGGTGTTGTACTCTTAAGGAAGCCCTCTGGAGAACATAGACTCTGTATAGATTACAGGAGACTGAATGCTATTACAGAAGGACAGGTGGATCCATTGCCGGATACAAATCAGCTGTTTGCCAGACTAAATAAAGCTAAATATTTCTCAAAAGTGGATCTGAGTAAAGGATACTATCAGATTCCAGTAAAACCTGAGATCAGACAAAATTGTTGGATGTAAACATTTCGGAGGAACGTAATGAATCCCTGAGTTGCCTCTTTGATTGAGGATATTCCGAATGTTTCATACAGGCAAATAAGAAGATTATGGGATCCACTACGAAAACTCTGCTATCACCAGGTATATGTTATCTCCTCATAACGTACATTTTGAGGAAAATCTAATGTTCTCTGGACATGTCATTGCGCAGACTCAGAGAAGAGAAATGGTGAATACGGGTTGTGAAGCAGCATTAAGACAAGCAGTCACACTTGCGGCTGTTCAGTAACATAACCGAAAAATATTGGTTGTAGAGGTCTGAGGCAGATTTCATGAGCAGTGCCTACTCTGAATGGACCCAACTACATAAAACCATGATAGCACAACAGCAGAGTAAAGTCAAGTTGACTTACATTTATCTATGTGTATATAGAATAAAGGACTGACATAAGATGTCTGTTTTAAGAGGGGAGATGTCGTGAAATATTCTAATCCACATATATAAATTAAAACGTAAATGTAAAGCCTAACAAATAACTTCAATAAAAGGAAAGAAGAATGGTAAAGAACAGTGCTGTCACAATGACTGTACTCGAAATCCCCCTTGTTTTCTACTTCGTCTGCAAATCGTAACGTTTCACGTTGATAGTAAAAGCCTACTGCTTCAATACCCGCTTTCTACGATAAAACATGTGCTGCATTTCTAAGAAAAACCTTGAGATACGCAAGTTGACCTAGATTTAAAATTCCATTCATGTCATTTTATACTCTACGTTAAAAAAAAAACGAAAGACAGATGGACTTAAAGATAGAAAGAAAGGGAGAGGCTGAAAGCCGGAACGCAGGCAATACTACCACAGTCGCGCGATACACAATTGCTGCCATCACGCGTGTAAGGCCACTAGCACTAACTTTTTTCAAATCGACAGTGATAAAAAACACTACCCATACCAGAGTTAGGTTTTAAAATCCTGAAAAACGCTTATTAGGAAATATGACATTATACTGGTTTACGTTTGAAAACATTACAGTACCCAGACACCACATCGTATTCGAAGTAAACAGGAGGTAGAAGAAAGTGCATATTTTGAACGCAGCCACTTAGCTCCTTTAAATTTGTATATTTGGGTTCCTTAGGACGTGCTGACAAATAATATGTTAAACGTTACGCAAATAGTCTAGGAATTACCAAATTATAGCCAGAAGAAATAGTGAGGGATGTCAGACAACACTAGAATCAGAATCGCTCAGTGGCAGATTTTCACCCCACCATTGTACGGGAAATGGGTCTCCATATAAAATCCGATTTGATTGGAGCGCAAGAAATGTAAGGCTAAACACGATTAGTCGGGCTATAAATACTATCTTGTGTTGTCAGGGGAAACGTGAGTAGGAGTATTTTTTTTGAAAAGCTGTGTAAACATGGCATGATTGGTTAGATCTGCCAATATAGTCAATTAGAGGCGTCAGGTCAGCACCACATGTTCAAATAAACTTACTACAGAACCAGTGCGTTGAGCGCCAGTGCATATTTGCCTAAATAAAAGCCTGGGACATCGGCAGATCGAAATTGTGCTATATAATCAGTGCCAGTCAACGTAACTGTGTATTATTCCATGAATTGTGGTAAGCTTGAAATATTTGATATCTTTTAATGAAAATTGAATGTAAATTGATAATTTATGTCTGTATATATGTGTGGTTCAGTAGCGAACATGAGGTGAAGCATATATAGTGCTCCAACCTGAACAGAAGGTGTCGGAGGAAAGTAAAACTGCATGGAATTGCCAAACAGTATACTGCCACCTATATTATTGTCTAGAAAGAAATAATGCTGGAATTGCAGAGGCGTAGTAACCATTAGGGAGGAATATACTGGTGAAAATTGTTTCAGATGAAGATAGCAGTTGGCCTACCGCTCTGAACTCAGTGTTTGTTATGTATTGTGCTCAGTGTAGAAATAGAGTATAAATTAGTTCTGAAGTAGGAGGTACAACCTTCTTGTTTCAGGGACCGTGGTCCAAAAGTTATTGAGCAGCACCTGGTCTGAGCTTTGCTGAATCCAGAGGCGGACAGCATACTCCTTGGTCCATATAGCAAACAGTGAGGTGTCTCCAGAACACAGGGGAGAAATCGAGCAGAGGAGTCTTTTCCTGCCGCCATCACGAAAGATAAGCCTATGTGGCCAGCGGAGCTCAACATTATGTAACCCCATATTAAACTGACATTGTATAAAAATAAGAGGGGAAATTAATTGTTTTAATGAACGGAACTGAGAACATCTCCAATACTAGTTCCAACAGAAACAAACACTTGAAGTCATGATGACAAATAACAACATAGCTTGAAAAAACAACACCAGTATTACCTCATATTACTACTACACAACTGACACACATAGGATAAGATTAATAAAATATGTCACTACAAGATTCATATTGATAAATTCTGTACATATAACTTGTAATTAAAATTGATTGTGATTCCTGGTTCACTTTGTATTTGAATCAGGACACATATATATTAATGAAAAGTACTTAATACATATTGATATTTGAAAATTTACCAGTGACTCATTCAAGATAGTCTTATAGAATGTTACATGTGTGTGAGTGTCACAGTGTTGTCACGTATCCCACTTTACCACAAGCACGTGTACTGTGCGGTCGTCGCATTCAAAATGGCTGAGCGAGTAGAGCAAAGAATCTGCATCAAATTTTGCGTCAAGCTTCAACATTCCTCCACGGAAACTATTATGATGATTCAGAAGGCTTTTGGAGACGATGCAATGAGTGCTACACAAATAAAGGTGTGGCACAAACACTTCAAAGATGGTCGAGAATCTGTTGAATGTGATCCAATTTCTGGAAGGCCTGCAACAAGCAGAACACCGGAAAAGGTTGAACGTGTACGGGCTGCAATCAACAAAGATCGGCGACTGACAGTGCGAGAACTAGAAGAAAATCTGGGAATTCAAAAAACTATTGTGTACGAGATTCTGACCCAGGATCTGGGTATGAGACGTGTCGTGACAAAATTCGTTCCGCAGATTCTGCTACCAGGCACGAAGTTCCTTCTGCTCTGGTAGCAGAATCTGCGGAACGAATTTTGCCACGACACGTCTCATACCCAGATCCTGGGTCAGAATCTCGTACACAATAGTTTTTGGAATTCCCAGATCTTCTTCTAGTTCTCGCACTGTCAGTCGCCGATCTTTGTTGATTGCAGCCCGTACACGTTCAACATTTTCCGGTGTTCTGCTTGTTGCAGGCCTTCCAGAAATGGGATCCCATTCAACAGATTCTCGACCATCTTTGAAGTGTTTGTGCCACACCTTTATTTGTGTAGCACTCATTGCATCGTCTCCAAAAGCCTTCTGAATCATCATAATATTTTCCGTGGAGGAATGTTGAAGCTTGACGCAAAATTTGATGCAGATTCTTTGCTCTACTCGCTCAGCCATTTTGAATGCGACGACCGCACAGTACACGTGCTATTGAAGATCTCATTGGAAAAACCTGACATGTCGCATTTTAGAAAAAAACTGAATTAGTGCCCTAAGCACATTAAACATATTCTAAAGAAGGTGTAGAAACTAAAATTATATTTGAAAACATCATTCGTCTCCAAGAAAATGAAGCATAAAACAGGCAATCCTTATTTGTGTCATAGCGTTTCAAAATTTAAAATTAAATTTTCTCGCATTTAGTTTTTGTGTGACATGTCGGGTTTTTCCAATGATGTCTTCTTATGTATATATGTGTACATACACCTGTGTGTGTGCGCGCGTGCGTTCGTGTGTGTATACCGAGAGAAAGAGATACAGACAGACAGACAGACGGAGAGAGAAGAGAGAGATGGCTTCCATTTCAAAGCATATTTCAGCAAAGGCATAATATAGTTTTAGAAATTGTTTATGAGAAAGGTAAATTTGCAAATCGTAACAATAGCGACTTAAAAAAAAAAAAAAAGAAAGACAGAAATCATATTTAAACCATCCTTTTCCGGCATCAGTAATTATCCCTTTAAAAACGCGCGCGGTAAAACCTGATTAAACAATAATCAATCTACAGACCAAAATCGCTTTTAGATAGAATGAGCAACAGAAGGAGCAAAACAATATGATGCTTATTTATTAAATACGCGCTACCAACAGAGCACAACAAGTCAATCACCTGTTTGTCTTAAAATTTGATTACAGGAAGCCACAGTGACACGGCGCTCTCTGGCAAAGCTCTATACCCCAAGATAGAAGATGAATGACTAAGAAGAATCTGCTACCAACATAAATTTAAAACTAACTATCCACTGAGTCTGGAAATCAACGAATTAGGCTGTTGTACATTTGTCTTCGACTGACAGAGTTGTTAGAGCGCTTGTCTGTCGCGACAAAGTTACCAGATTTCGGGTTCGAAACCAATAAAATTTCTTCCGTTCAGGCTGCAAATGCAGTATCATTTATCTGTAACACTCTTATCCGCTCAAAGTTTTTGAACTTCATAATCCGGTAAATAATTCTCGGACACTCTCTATATATTTTGTCGTGCTTCACTTTTAGTTTAACGAAAATACATATTACAAACCGTTCTCCAGAGGAGGGAAGGAGGTGGTGGAAATCAGTTATGGATCAGTAGTACTTTCATTGAAAACCGATGGCTTTTACCGTAGTGGTCATTGCTGTCAAGGACTTTCAGTTCAAACACTAACGAACAATTTATTGGTTCTGTCATGTCGATCAAATGCGTGTGCAAATATGTGATCATGCGATGTTTACTGAACTACTACAGGAGGAGCGGGAAGAAGTTCGCTCGACGAAAGTAATGAGAAATATGTGACTAATTATCCGGAAATCCACAAAAAGCCGAGCGCTTGACCGTAATTCACGTATGCATCTTAGAGTGGTACTTGCTCCGTATTACTGAGTAACATCCGAGGACCAATTATAACTGGCCTTCTGGAATCAGGTCATTGACAAAGACACAAGAGTTTTAAATCAGTGTCCAGATATATTTGTCATGCTGGAAAAGGATACTTTCAGGAAAGACAGACACTGTCGTGGCTGCACACATGGCCAGCATTAGGCCGAATTAAACTACTTGACCTATTCGGACCCTGTGCTCACTGGGGGCCCCGGACTGTGTTAACACCTCCAGCTATAAAGAAAAAAAAACAAAGATTATTTTGATCTTAGACGTCAAGAACGTAAGCTATTACATTGTATTACAAATAAAACAATGTCTATATTTATTAGCTACTTTTTACATAAAACGTGAAGCAACAAAACTACAACATTTAGTCCAGAATAGTCTAAATTGGGCCCCGCATTTATTAAGGCCGACTGTGTGTTCACCTGTATCCGAGTCACCAGATGTACTTTGTGATTTATTTCGTGATCAGTCTTGTTTCGTTCGTTTCGTCTGTTTTTTTTTTTTTTCGTTTTTTTGTATCATTGCCTGGAATATTAGTCTGTAGTTTGGTTCGTGTTTTTTTTTTTTTTCTTGTTTCGTTAGTTTTGAGCGTTTAATTTTATCTTCCATTAAGCAACAATACATTGAACTTGTTCAGTACGTACTGTATCCTAGCTCAAAGGTTTCAAAACGTTTCTAAACCATCAATACACTTTACCAACGCTGCATAGTTTCGCTACACAACACTTTTATGTTCTTCGTCATCTTTGTATTGTGATAAAACATTTAAGAACATGTGTTCAAACATGTTTAATTAAAATCACTTTAGACATCCCAGTTTTGATTATCACAGGATGTCAAATACATCTAAAGTCTCTCGATCGCAGGCTAGAGACGAAAGCACAAAAAGAAATAAGACAGTATTAAAAATACACTGCAGGCAGAAAAACAGAAGTGGAAACTCAATAACCTCTTTCATCATTACAACGATATTCATTGATAGTTCAAGACGTGCCAAGTCCAATTTCTGTCTCGACCTACCACAACATCGAGCCTCGTACTCGGCTCAGACAGACATAAACATAACCTAAATTACTCCTAGATTACTGGACTTAAGTCAACCAGTCTCTCAATGATGAATGAAGATAGAGCTGAGGAGTTGCATATTAGGAAGTCGTAGACAAGAGAGAAAAGGGGTGTAGAATTAGAGGCTTAGGGTAGACGGCAGATGGAAAGGAGATGGTGTATATTAATTGAGGCAGCTGGTTCCAGTGTGCAGTAATATAGCTGGCACTACAGACATAGCGATACTGACTGACAGATATGGGTTTATGACTGTCATATTTGTTAAAGATAGCTGATTGCCAGTTAAGAAAAAGATGAATACAGACAGAGCAGAGAAGAGACAGATTTTCGGAAGGGCTACAAATGTACAAGCTATAGACATTTATAGAGGCTTTCAACTAAACAGACAGACATCTATTTCACCATCACTACCCATCAGCTGCCCAAGTAGCATACGCCGTCAACAAACTTATGCAAAGTTCTCCAGTGCTGTGCCATTAGCTCAGTCTTTCCATATCTTTCTCATTCCTTTCATTTCTGTCTCTAGTTCTCTTCTCCATGTGTTTTTCAGTCCCCCTCCACCTCTCTTGACCAGTGTCACGGGATTGCCTCCCTTTGCTTTGCAGCAGTAGTCCACTAATGGTCACAACGCAAGCGTATCTAAAAGTAGGTCGTCCAAGGTATCTGTCTTCGCGCAAGATTACTCTTGGCAAAGATGTAGATAGAAGATGAATGGCGCTTCTACCATAGGGGAGCCTTCACAAGATATTCCCAGAAGTCAAGAACAAACGCTGCTTAAGAGCTGAGCAAATTTGTTAACTTATTATCTGGCCCGTCGCCTTTTGTGAAGGGTTTAGCAATGGTTCTGGTCCCTTCAAGCCCCTAGTTGGAGTAATCCAACGAATGCCCTCTTATAAGTAATGGCACTATATTTAAATATATATGTATTTATCAAGAAAAACTGGCTCATACGTTTGCTTTCATACATATAAACTGAATCAACTATTATTGTTTAATTTAAAATAACATACAACAAATTTAATAGTCAAATAGTCTTTGACATAGGAAAATAAATATGGAAAATTGGGTGAAAATTGAAATTAAGGTTTCCTCACTGAGGCTTAGGTTGGGCGTTAATAATGTCCGTATTTTTGCTGTAGCCTGTTACACACAACTTAGCTCCAGATGAGTCCTGCAGCTGTGGTTTCCGTCACTTTGGGGTGGTGAGGGCACTTCTTCACTCAATTTGTCCGATTTCGGCGGTTAGTGGTGATCCTCTTCTCTCACACTAGCGGTGTTATTACCACAGTCGTCTGGTGTAACCACAAACTGTGACAGATAGAAACAAATACCTTCTGCTGGGTACATTTGTTCTCCGCAAACTAACAGGCCCATGGTCATGCAGTCCACCCACCAATGTTAACCTCTCAGAAGAATTAAATTCCCGAGCACACAATGTAACTCAAGGAATATGATGAAAATTCACCAATATCCTTCTGGGTGTCAACTAGGAAATTACGTCTGGAGTGCATGAATAATGATTTGCCTGAATTACAATTAAAAAAGGTACATAATTCTCACAAGATAATATGTTTCACTTTAGGCACATGTGATGCAATCATCACTCATCGCTGCTCCAGTCGAAGTCTGGGGTCGCTCTGCTGTCGGGTTTTCCCGCACGACTATTCAGAAACAATCACCAGCTCTTGCTGTAGTGGTTTACGAATATACTATTTTCATATGTTGAGGTTGCCAGCCTCATATATAACCACTTAGCAAGAAACCTGTAAAATGTACATTAGTAAATAATTTGTTTACACTTACCCCAAAATTTTGGGAATACACCCTTCTCCTGGCATAGATTTAGAATGGACACACAACCCTTTAGTTAGATGCGGTTCGAATCACTTAGGTCTGGAAATATAAGTTAATTTCTCTGACGGCTGGGGTTCTGTAAATTCATGGCCTGGGAAAACTGTTTTTATAATTCCTCTTATGACTGGGTCTGGGAAAAATGAGTTAATTCCCCTGACCGCTGGTGTTCTATGAATCCTACATGGGAAAACTTTTGTTAAAATTCCTCTCTGACTCCTTGTGATAAAATTCCCAAGTTTCCAGTCTTGTATTAAAATTGCGGGTTTACTTATGAATTCCAGAGTTGCCCAATACTCGATTTGGTACTTCTAGCTGTGGAATTGTAAGTCCTATCCTCTTTCCTCTGGCTTGTAGGAGATGTTTAGTTGAGGCTGCGATGCAGTCTGTGCGGTTATGTGTCTGATTTCTACAGTATATCTCACAATCCGGAGTTTCAAATCCCAGCTGTGTTTCCTGCTGAATGTTCCAATCAATTCATTGTAGCTTCTGGCGAACCAATCAAATATATCTAGCACTGTTTGGGTGGTGATGTTTATCATTACTCATCCCAAGCGTATTTGAAAATATTAAATTTAATATACACGCGTGGCCTCTTATAACAGCGATGTCAAATCGTTAAATAAGACTTCCGGCGCACCTCTGTCTATCACAATATTGTGACCCTGTGTTTCTGGCGTAATGACTTCCGTCCAGAGTTCAGACGTTTTGTCACAACCAGGGAATTACAGAACAAGGACTGCCTTGTAACGCTGTCAGCAGGTGAGCTTAATGTGTGTCCTATCCACTGCCATTGTCTGGTTCTTGTCATCATGTCCACATTAGTGATTTTGTCATACCACTACAGTGACCCATCAATCAATCGGTGAATACCCTTTAGCTCTCCAAGGAGCATATTCCTCCAACAAACAATGTCTAATCCTCTTGTCGCGTGCCATCAGCTCAAGATCTTTCCATGTCTTTCTAATCATTGTCATTTTTGTCTCGTGTGTTTTTTTGGGGTCTATTTCCGTATCTCTTACCCTGGGGATTCCAGAACAAGAACTGCTTTTTTAATGCTATCAGTGAGTCCCTAACTCTGTTATTAGGGAATACAAAGGCTTGCAAGGAAGGGAACTGGATTCTCGCGGCAGTTACTGGGTTCTCGGATTCAAATTCTAGTAGCACCGTGCTTCAGTCTACCCTGCTCACAGCTCTAAGTGGGTACTTGACTCTAAGACTTCAACACCCCCCCCCCCCCTCTTCCCATGGCAGTATCAGTTATGGGACTACTTTTACCGTGCGTTACCTTTTTTTTTTAACAATAAGGTCACTTAAAACACTTGAGTGCTCAGTCATAAATATGAACTTACTGTACCTATTGCTATAATTTTAGTCGAATACGACCCGCATTCATATGGCCTTTCTTGAATTGTCTGGCCTGTCCATTGATTTTCTCTAAACACTGTCGCTTGCCATTTCCGTCCTTATAGCTTTCTTTTATGTGCATTTCTTTCTTTATTTCTTGTTTCCTTTCTTTCTTTCTTTTATTTTTGTTGTTGAAGAAAACGTTTTTGTTTTCAAATCCTGTTATATCGTATGTTCTGTAATGTAAATAACTTTGCTCGTTTTCTTGGTTTAATTTGCTACATATGACATTTCACAGAAGAGAAATCGTTTAAGCAAGCTCAAGCTATGTCGAATATGAATCCCAGAATATATAAATGGTTGCAGAAATGGGACATATGCTCAGAGTGTCACATAAGTCTGGCGTCTTTGCGCATTATTGGCGCATGTAACACCATTAATCATAACATCATTCACCCCGTGTTTGCTGACTGGGTATCGCGTCTGGATTTATGCATCAGAAAAAATATCGGATACGTTGAGCATGTTCTGTGAATACAAGCTTTTGTGTTGACTTTTTTAAAGCACTTTTTATATGATCCCAGACTTATGGGACACAATGTGTATTCCAGCTGTGCTATTATTCTTCTTAGTTTATACTATATAATATATATTATCTGAAGCTTAGAAGGTCAAGGCCGAAACTAGTATTTTGTTGTGTTTTTTTAACACGTTTATTTAATCTGATATAAGCGTTACTTGGATATTTCAAATATTTGAGCCCTTCATTCACTGGGTTTCAGACGAACAGGAAGCTGAAATTTTGCACACGGCCATCTATCGTATACCTTTCAAAGTGTGAAGGAACCTCGAGTGACCAGCAATACAAAAATTACAATTAACACTTTTACAAGAATACATCTATGAAAGGATTCACAGAACTTGGTGACATTGTACACACAATTGTGAACAGGATATGATAACGTGGTGTCGTTGTACGCAGTAATTGTGAATATTATACTTTTATTGCAATTCGTATCCTCGGGAGCAACAATCAAAATACAGATTTTAAAAGTGGATTTTGGTGACAGTAATAAACGTTGACGCCTGAAACTTATGTTTTCCTTTACTTGTTAAAAATGAAAACTAGCAGAAATGGAAGAGGTCGAAAGTAGAAGGGCAGAAGGAAATGGCGATCACGTTTCGCATGATGACCAGCTCAAGACACAGGGGACAGGCCTTAATGGCATGCAAAGTCCTCTCACAGTATCTCCCCAGTGTTTCCTCCGGGCTGTGTGTCACTGGGATCACGTGACGAGGGACTTTTAACTGGAAGCGTATTCCAGATGGCCAATAACTTAATGGACAGAGAGGGAGACACGGTCAAATATAAGGACTTTTTTTTTCACTTTCATTGTAACTTTGAGAAGAAAAACGACTCAACGTTTTGGCCGTGTATGTGACAGTAAGGATCATTGAAAGCCAGTCTCACTGCTTGATGTTTATTGTCGTGGTTATGTGGACTAATAGTCTTGACTAACATTAATATTAGCGTTGTTATTTTATAAATTACCTAGGTACCCAAATACCTAGGTACGTTAATAACATTTGATGGAAGATGCATATTACTGGTGAAGGGTAAAATAGCTCAAGCATAAAAAGCGCTTGATATAATATGAACTGTATTTTATGCAGCAACTCTTTGTCACTGGTTGTAAGAAAGAGTTCAATTGTGTTACGTAGAGATGTCACGTAGGTCTTTATGTCATTAAATTACTACATCTTCTTCCTATTCTCTCACCCAAATCCTTTCATTTTATTATCTTTCCTTACTTGTTTTTCCTGTATTTTTCGCATCACTCGTTTGCGAAAAATATTTTCTTCAGTATTCTAAAACTTTACCTTGTGTTTTTCTCATACTGGGATACGTAATTCTATTACATAGAGGTCAGTAGACGAAAGGTGTGATTATGTTTCATACCCAGACTAGAGCAGACTTTCGGTCTACCATTTTTCACCTGACACTCGCGTGAGGTGTCAAACCCGGCATCCTCACAGTGCAGGAACGAGACAGCTGTCTACAGTTTGCAGAAACGCATGAGGTTTTCGTTAGAAAAACCTGGCGTGGCGTGAAAAATCGTGCGATTTGAAGCTGACACGCGTACATCTCGGTCAGTTTGTTAACGAAGGTGCGAAATCGCACCGGTGACAGTTACGACATGCTTCTAAGTGTAACGTAGCTGTTATGAGAAGGGGGAGAGATCGGGGCGGGGGAAATAGTTCATCCTTTGTCTGATTTTAAAATATTAACCTAGTTTGAAACTTTATTTTCATTCTTCTCAATAAATCGCAGTAGACAGGTGGTTCGCGAAGAGTAGAGCTGTATAAGCGAAGTTTCTTAGTTTGTTGCGACAATTTGTCGAACTTCTAGACTTCCATAAATATAAGCGTAAAAATTCTTAATTGTGCGATATCCTGTAGTGCTGTGTTTTGAGGTAAATATTATAGAGTAGTTCTCTAGAATTTTGTGAAGTGATTAAGTGTTAAATCGCCGATTTAATTTTTAAACTTGTTCTTTTGAACAGAGTGCTTAATCTATATAGTCTGTATTATTTTCTAGTGACGCGTTTCAGTGGAAAACAGAAATTATATTTCTTGCTTAAATTCAGTCGGCTAATAAAGAAATTTAATTTAACTTCTAAATAATCAGACGAGAGAATATATTTTAAAAACTAAACTTATAACGCTAGATACATCATTGAGTGTTGACGAAATACGTATGTATTTTCTAATTCATGATGTTTGATTTATTTAATATAACTTATTTTACGGGAAGTTTTAAATATAAGTCAAGCTGTAGGCTTGCTATTAAAATGTAAGTTATAGTGAGTACATATATGTAAATTATTTGATATGTGTTCTTTCTTTTATATAGTGAAACGGTGGTACCCAACTTGCCAGCGTTTAGTAAAGAGACATATTTGTGTGAAGCATAGACAGTTCCTATCTTTAACCACGTGGGGTTTTTTTTTGTTTCAAGTAACACTGGATCTGACAGTGCATAAGCCATCAGAGAGAGACAGTAATAGCAATCCCACTAACGGTTTCTAAAGACTAAAAATATTTATTGGGTTTTTGAGCCAGTTCATATCGCTCCGCAAATTTAAATGTACATGCTGCCTGGCGGCGAGAATATTACAAGATTAACATTCCGACAGAGATTGTGACTAGTATTGTGGTGACCAAATATAGTACCTGCCTGAAAGAAGACACCGATCTGACATTTCTTAAATCCTAGAATCCAAAGCTAATGACATTGTGCTCTGCTAACTTTCGCGCCTGGACAGATTTTATGTGACTTAATCAGACATTCGAAAAAAAATTAGAACACCCAAGGAATCGTTCCCGGAGACAGAAAGTCCAGTACGTCTTTTAGAACTGGGGATTTCTTGGTCGATGACTGCATTTTCGGGTCTGTGTGAAGGTCCTAGAATTATTATGTTCCCAGAGGCAGCGAGCAAAGTTGTGAGTATATATGTTTGAGAAAGGCCATGGCTGGATGAATGAGAGTACACAGGTCTGAGTGTTATTTTACCGGTGTATTATTGTCACCCTTTTGCTGTCTTAACTTGTTTTTAATCTGCAGAATTTGTTACAAATGCTAGAGTTTCTTTTTTTCTTAGGCTAAATCAGATTATCCAACTCTGTTCATACATTTACGAGAAAGAAAGAAACCTCTTAGACTCAACCCTATGTATCTATAACTCTTTGAGCCATCATCTGTTCTCTTAACGGGGCTGTGGGCTAAACCTAGAGTAAGATTCTAACGGGCTATCATCCTTGTAGCATTTTCTTAAATTTTATGACTATTTGTATATGTTTTTCCTTGATGTAATTTTTGGTGTTGTGAGAAGATTTTTTTTAGATGATAATAATAAAAATCTCTCTTGAACTAAATCAGTGCGTTGGTCAGCTCGTTCAATAATACATATAAATTCATTGTTATAGATTCCCACGTCTGTGTGTTTAACTGTCGTCACGTGTATGTGCGTGCCCGTGAGTAGATAGAGATATATTAACATATATATATATATATATATATATATATATATATATATATATATATATATATATATATATATATATATATATATATATATATATATATGTGTGTGTTTAGACTGTCTGACGCCTTTAAAAGCGGTCGTAGAAGATAGGTGAGAGAGAGAAGATTATCTCGATTCTCAAAGATAGCCTCTATATCACATTCTATCATCTCACGTGTGGGAAATTCTATTGCTTTTCACCAGCTCTCACTGTATCTATCACTCATTCCAACCTATTCAGAAGGGACCTAACCCAAGTCTTAATACTCCTATCTAAAATCTACGACAAGAGCCAATACTAACATACGGATGTGAATCATGGACAGTTAGTGAACAAGCAGAAAAAGCTCTTGAGGCCACAGAAATGTGGTTTTACAGAAAATTTTTAAGAATACCACGAGCAGCTGAAAAGAGTAATGAGGATGTCGTCAAAGAAAACCGATTACTTACATTAGAATTACGTAATCTATTTTCTTTGGGCAAGTTATGAGAAGAGAAGGTTGGAATACATTGTGGCTATAGGAAGTGTTGAAGAAAAAAAGAAGTAGACGACGACACAGAGAGAACATACTTGACACTTTGACATCATGGTATGGAAAGAAATTAGCAACAGAACTGGTGAACAGTATTGGAGACAGGAGGTTGCGAAGAAACATGATCACCTACGCCCCTTGGCATATTACTTGAAGAAAAAGAAGTAGGAGAAGACAATGTAGAAGAAGACGATGAAGAGGAATAAGAGGAAGAAGAAGAATTAAGGAGGTAAATCAAGCGGAAGAAGGAGAAGAAGAGGGGGAATAGGAAGAAGGGGAATAAGAAGAAGAAGAAGAATAGGAAGAAGAAGAGAAAGAGGAAGAAGAAGAAGAAAGAGGTAGAGTAAGAAGAAGAAGATGATGATAAAGAGGAAGAAGAGGAAGATGATACAGGGAAAGGAGAAGAAGAGGTAGAGAAAGAAGAAGGGGAAGAGTCTCTGTGAAACAAGCGTCATCGTGAAGATAATTCATTGCCATTTTATTAACATAAAATGCTATTTTACATTAACTGTACAACACAACGTTAGATCTTGTTTGCTCAGCACAACATTTCACAGTGGGCAGCAATATTTGCTGTCTCTTGTTACGCCACTTTATTGACCATTTTAGATTTTATTTTCATTTATTTTGTTTCTGGGAATGAAAAGTACAAAACAATAACTTATTTGTCAAATGACAGTAAATAGCTACTACCTTTGACATATATATATATATATCAATTGGAGATATATATATATATATATATATATATATAATATATATATATATATATATATATATATATATATATATATATATATATATATATATATATATATATATATATATATATATATATATATATATATATATATATATATATATATATATATATATATGTATATATGTATATATGTATATATGTATATATATATATATATATATATATATATATATATATATATATATATATATATATATATATATATATATATATATATTATAAATATATATATATATATATATATATATATATATATATATACAGTCGTGGCCAACAGTTTAAGACCACCTAGTAAAAAAATGGATATTTTCATCGTACTACAGATTGTTGCATCATCCGCTATTTTAGGGCACACTAAAAGCAATCATTGCAGTCTATTGCATCATCCTAACAATATAAAATGTGAAAACACAGACTGTTGCTGTATTTAGTGTCTTTTGGTTGCTTCAAGGGTATTATCTCTGGATTTTATGTTCGCAAGAAAATGGGCAAAAAACTGACACTTTCAGCCATTCAAGGAGCTCATATAGTGACATTACGTGTAGAAGGGTACACAGAACGTGATATTTCTGTTCAAATTGGCTGTAGCAAGACGGCGGTTCACAGTGCGATCCCCAGGTACCAATTGGACGGTACTTTTTCTGACCGAAAGAGAAGGGGTCGTCCTAGAAAAACAACCCTTAGAGACGACCGGGTAATCAAATCCATCGTTTCACACTCTCCAACAGTTTAATGTAAGAAGATACGATCTGCTTTGCTTTCTAGAGTCGGAGGACTGTGTCTCGCAGATTAGGGGATGAGTTTGGACTAAAATCATACAAACCTGCCCGAAAACCCAGATTAACACCAGAAATGAAAAAGAAATCGTCTCTAGGGTTTGTTTTTCTAGGATGACCACTTCTCTTTCTGTCAGAAAAGTACCGTCCAATTGGTACCTGGTGCTCGCATTGTGAACTGCCGTCTTGCTAAAGCTAATTCGAACAGAAATATCACGTTCTGTGTACCCTTCTACACGTAATGTCACTATATGAGCTCCTTGAATGGTTGAAAGTGTCGGTTTTTTGCCCATTTTCTTGCGAACATAAAATCCAGAGATAATACCCTTGAAGCAACCAAAACACACTAAATACAGCAACAGTCTGTGTTTTCACATTTTATATTGTTAGGATGATGCAATAGATTGCAATGATTGCTTTTAGTGTGCCCTAAAATAGCGGATGATGCAACAATCTGTAGTAATATGGAAATATCCATTTTTTACTAGGTGGTCTTAAACTTTTGGCCACGACTGTTTATATATAAAATCTCCAATTGATGCAAGTGAGAAAATGAACATTTAAAAGTATGAAATGACTTTCTCAATCACCATGTAGCAACAAAAATGTGCGTAGCAGGAGTCAATATCATAATCATCGTCATTTTTATCTTTCATCTCCCTATGGAACATAAGCCTTCATCAGACGTATGTCAAGTCTTCCTGTCACGTGCCACCACCTCAAGGTCTTTCCATGTCTTCTTCGTCCCCTCCATGTCTGTCCCCAGTTCTTATCTTCTTGTGTTCCTTTGTTCCCCCCTCTACCTCTCTTACCCTTGGGATTCCAGAACAAGGACTGCCTTGTCAGGCTATTAACAGGTGTCTTATCCATCTCTAGCGCTTTCTTATAATTTCTTGTTCCATTGCCACGTGCGTGATTCTTGTCATCAGTTCCACATTAGAAGAAAGTATATAAAACCCAAACACATCATCAGGCAGCAGCAATGACTAACACCATGAACGTATTAATCACTTGGCCCTGTAGCGTTCTCCTGAGACATACGCTGTTATAAATGTGTAAGCGGTGCCCAGAAAACGGAATGAGGGAATTAACCACATGACAACTTATACAAGGCAGATCCCTTAAGGCTGTCTCTCAGGAACCAGAGCTGTGTGATCCAAGTCCTGGCAGACCAGTCATTTGTTTCGTAGCCAGGAATTGTCATTTTTACAGTAAGGAATGGTTCCTCGCATGGTGCACTGTTTCTCTAACCCAGAGGTTTTCAAACTTTTTTGGTCCGTGGCTCCCTTGACCTGTGCATAAATCACCGCGGCTCCTCTCTATACTATATTATATATATAAGCAATTGTACCCAAAAAGATATTAATATCGAGCCCAACACTTTTCCCAAGCCACCGCGACGCCCTTAGCCGAGGGCCGCGACGCCCCTGGGAGCCGCGACGCACAGTTTGAAAACCTCTGCTCTAACCCACATGTACAATAAATTATCGCTTTCTTTCAGCGCAGAATAACTTGCATTATATATCCAAGATGTAGATATTTGTCTATGAATCTACGAGGGGCGTTCAGAAAGTAATGCACCACATCGTTTTTCTCAGGAGCTGTTTATTCAAAAAGCATGAAATGTATACACAATATACATGAATATGTCATGTAAACATCGGTATTATTCAACATAATCCCCATCAACTTGTACGGCTTTATGCCAGCGCGAAACAAGTGCATGTATTCCTACCCCGTACCAGATTTTGTCTTGATCATGTAGCCATTTCTTCGCTGCATGAATCACTCCTTCATCATCTTCAAACCTTGTCCCACGGAGTGCATCGTTAAGTGGACCAAATAGATGAAAATCAGAGGGTGCCAAATCGGGACTATAGGGTGGATGGGGTAGTACAGTCCAACCCAATTTGGTGATTGCTTGCCGTGTTGCCAGACTTGTGTGAGGTCGCGCATTGTCGTGAAGGAGAAGCAAGTCTGCTGGACTCTTGTGCGGCCGAACTCTGCGAAAACGTTGATTGAGTTTTTTCAATGTCTTAATGTAAGCTTGCGAATTGATTGTCTCTCCTCTTGGCATAACGTCCACAAGAATCACACCTTCAATGTCCCAAAAGACAGTGATCATGACCTTTTCTGCTAAAGGAATTGTCTTGAATTTTTTTCTTCGTGGTGATTGCGGATGATGCCACTCCATTGACTGTCTTTTTGTCTCAGGTTCAAAATGATGTGCCCAGGTTTCGTCACCTGTAACGATCTTAGCCAAAAAGTTCTCTCCATCAGCATTGAAACGCTCCAACAATTCAGAAGAAATTGCTTTCCTTTGCAATCGGTGGTCATTTGTGAGACTGCGAGGAACCCATCTTGCGCAAACCTTAGAAAATCCGAGAGTTTTTATAACTGCATTTGCACTACCAATGCTGACTGACAGCTGTAAGGCCAATTGTTGAGTAGTGATTCGCCTATCAGTAAGAATAATGCCCTCAGCGCATTTCAACATTTCTGCGTTGGTGGCTGTGGCAGGACGTCCACCGCGCGGCCGATCAAGCAGCTCCGTATCTCCACTTCCTGATTCTTTGATTCTCTGAACCCAGCGACCTGAACGCCCCTCGTACCATTATTTTCATTTTCGCTCGTTATAAAGCATAGATTCATCACTACAGACGATTCCCTTGCTGGAAGCCTGCACCAATCATTTCCATGTTCTTGTTGCGGTGGTTTCTGTCGCGATTTGTTTACACGATGAAGTTGTCAGCACCTATGCCCATCCTCATATCAGTCGCTCTGTACGACATGCTTGAGGGTGCAGTAGTCCTCCTCTGTCTTTGTCTCATCAGAGACTACCAGGAACTACACGAGGGACTTTGAATCTATTAGCTAATCTAACAAATGTAGGAGCCTTATTAGGGACAAACAAAAAATAATGAAACGTTATAATTCCTTGTTATAATATTACGGGCAAGCGTTCCGCCAAAACATGACGGGGAAATAATTCTATTATGCTCTTTCTGCTGCGTGTCCTGGCGAGGTCATTAATTTTCGTGATGTATTCTCATTCTTTTCCATTCCATTGTAACTTCATTAAATCTTTGTAATCAAACTCATCATTAGTCAATGGTCAATCAGCTACTAAAAGTGACAGGACTGCGCGTTCTTTTAATGGGTCTTCAGTTTAACGTTCAAGGTATATTGTACGCTGTTTCCGTATTTTCCAGAAACGCTGGTAAGATTTCTTTCATTGTTCGTTACAGGACGTTTTACTTAGACAATAAATATTGTAGAGATAGTCGCATGGACGGTGCAACCTTTCTGCCAGGACATGTCGCACTCCTGTTATACTGTACACGGTTTTCACTTACTGACAATCATGCATGCAGATAATAAACTGTTGGCTGTTCTTTAAGTTAACTGCTTCTTGGATCGAAATCTGGCGGCATCACGCTCCAGTTTACCCACCTGTAAATGGGTATCTGATACAACTCTTGGTTTGATTTGGTTTTAAAGAACATCTTCATTGCACACGGACAACTCCATCGGTGCTTCGATCTTCTCCCTTAGGGAACGAAAGGAGAAACTCCGTAGCGCCGGCGAGGATCCCAGTGTGTGTATACAGGAATCACACATTCTATAAATATTTTTGTAATGGGTAGGTTTCATAAGTTTTAAATTTTGCTAGGGCAGCGGCCATATGGCCTACTCTTTACGATTTGCAACTGCTGAGGGATTTTTTTAACGTGCGCAACGTGCACACGGGACCTCCTATTTTTTCGATCTTATCCAAGAAGGCTAGGCATCCGATCTCACACCCATGAGATGAGGGCGAAGTATGACATCATTAGGAACCACTGGGTCTGAAAAAAAATGTCAGTCAATTATATGCCCTGTAGTGGGAGCGAACCCGGTACCTTTAGAATTAGAGGACGGCGCCATACCTTTTAGCCACTCCAACTCCCTAAGTCAGCTCTTGAGTTAGGGAAGGCAAAGACCACGAGGAAGTGAACTGGTCAACCCATCTCTTGAAGCTGGACCTAGTAAAGTGAAGTCTCTAAAACCTCACTCCCTTACTGTAATAGGACTGTCTTAACCTTTTTTAGTTCCCAGGTGTTATTCCTGCTGGAATATGTAACCTTGACCCGTTTAGTTTCCGGGGGTTCCCTGAGCAGACCAAGGGAGAATAAGGCTAAAACTCTATCAAGCAGGTGACTAATATTTGCTTGTGGCTGGCAACCTCGTCATTAAAACAAATTGCAACATGAACCACTACTACAACAGTGCATAAATACTTAAGTGTACGTTTCCTGCGCGGAGAGGAAAGGGCAATGCTAATGTTGTGATGATACGTAATCTGTGTCTGCTGTTTAGACACTTTTCATTAACATAATATATTAGTGTTTTTTATTCTTTTGGTTTTTTTTTTTTTTTTGTGGTTGAGATATTCAAAATTAAACGTACGAATCCTAAGAAAATGAACTCAGGTAAAAATGAAGAATTCTATGTCCGCAGTGCTTCCGTGTCCGTCACCTGGTTGATTAACTCTCTGGTGTCCGTGATTGGTGAGATTTTATTTTAAAACTGATATTGCGTTTTTAAGTCATTTATTCGCGAAAACAAAAAGTTTCAGTAACGGTTAGATAGAAAAACGTGCCCTGGTCTGTAAAATGAAAAAAAAAAAATATTTTCTCATTTCCAGTCCAAGAATCCAATTCAATTTAATCTCCATATCAAAGTGATAAAGTTTCACATGAAATAAGCTAGCGGGAGATTAAAAACCTGAACTCCAAAGGAAGAAAGGAAACGGTATAAAGGAAAGTAACAAAAGCGCCGCCAAGTAAGGGTATTATCTGGATTATTTGTTGTACACCCTAATCTTCTGTTATACTGTATTCTCCTCTTTCTATCCTGTTTATAATTTTCTCATTTACTGGTGGTGACGCCAAAATGAGACAGATCTGCAGAGCCTAGTCTGCTCATCCCGCGTGTGGTTTCTAATGGGCACACAAGTTTAAGCAGTAGCAAAAATGTTGTTTAAAAAATTAGAAGCAGATGAAATTAAAAAAAAAAAAAAAAAAAAAAAAAAAAGTGTAATATACAGGACGACAAAAATTAACGTATTAGCTGACAATTTTTATCTATGTATATTTGTTCCCCTTCGATTCCAATTTATTTTGCTCAATGCAGAGAAAACCCTATTTGCTTTATGTTTCCAAATTTTTAAACCATTTCTATTTGTCCAATTTTGTCTTTGTTGCTGCCAAAATATGTATGGATTCTGACCCAGTAGAGCTGATTCTTCAAGTGCAATCTAGCTTTAATCTGCATTTTTCCTGACTATCTTTTTCTCTTATCTTTGGCTTTGCAGGCCCACTTGCTGTGACCTTTTCTCCATTATTGCCATTTTGACTTCATCTGGTTTTTATTAAAGTATAGAAGAGAAAGGAAATCTAAAAATGTGCAAGAACTACAGAACCATTAGCCTTATTAGTCATCAAAGTAAAGTGATGTTAAGGATACTTTTGAACAGAATAAAACAGAAATCAGAAGAAATCTTGTCCGAGGAACAGGCTGGCTTTAGACCAAAAAGAAGTACCTCAGAACAAATCTTCAATATTAGATTACTGATCGAAAAACATCTCCAGCATCAACACGATTTATATCATAACTTCATCGATTTCACAAAAGCCTTCGATCGAGTCTGGCATGAAGGCTTATGGCAAATAATGAGAAAATTCAATTTTGATACCAACATCATAGATATCATTGAAGCACTATACAAGGATGCAAGCAGTGCTGTTTTTGCAAGCAATGATATTGGAGAATTTTTCAAAACAACTGTAGGAGTTCGCCAGGGATGTATCCTGTCCCCAGTGCTCTTTAATATATATCTAGAACATATTATGCAGGAGGCTCTTTATGATTATAAAACAACCATATCAATTGGAGGCCGACCTCTTTGCAATCTACGTTTTGCTGATGATATCGATCTGATAGCTGGAACAGAATCAGAACTTCAAGACCTTACCTCTAGACTGGAGGAAGTAACAAGAACATATGGGATGGAAATTAATACTGTATAGAAAAAAGCAAGATATTGGTGAATAGCCATAAGAAACATGTTCCGACCAACATTACGTTAAATGGGCAAACGTTAGAAGAAGTTAACACCTTTAAATATCTCGGTTCCACTATATGTAGTGATGGGAGATCAAGTAAAGAAATTAAGACAAGACTTGAGATGGCCTCAGCTGCCATGACAAGACAGAATGTGATATGGAAAAGTAACATCAGTTTTCCTGTGAAGATCAAATCATACAAATCACTTGTATTATCTATTCTCTTATATTGGTGTGAGAGCTGGACACTCACTGCAGATACGGAGCGAAGGATTCAGGCTTTCGAGCATAAATGTTATAGAAGAATTTTGCGCATTTGCTATAAAGAGCACAAAACAAATGTCTATGTTAGAGAGAAGATAAACACCTATGCAGGCCACCAAGAACCACTTTTGTCAGTAGTGAAACGTCGAAAGCTTGCCTGGTTTGGGCATGTAACTCGTCATGACTCCCTTTCGAAAATGATCCTCCAGGGAACAATCAAAGGTAAACGGAGAAGAGGTAGGCAAAGAAAATCCTGGGCTGATAACATCAAAGAATGGGCAGGACACTGTTTTTCCACACTTGTACGCATTGCTGAGGATAGAGAGCAGTGGAGGACCCTGTCTGCTGATGCTTCCACCATGGCACCCCTACGACCCATGACGGGTTACGGGTTGAGATGAGATGATAGAAGAGAAAGGTCGTCCGCAAAGTCCAGGTCATTGTGCTGTTTCTTCGGAATACACTGAATTTCGCTTCTGACTGTTCTTGTTGATCTCATAATTAAATCTGCAGCCAGTAAGAAGAATGGTAACAAGAGGCATCCCTACCGCACAACTATTCTTAGCTCACAGGGGTTTTGTGCGTTGTCCTCTGTGAAGAACTCATCATTCTGTGTACTTAAGTGGTTTTATTTTAAGGTTAGAAAACGTATGGGAAACTTCATATTACCGTATCCGGTTTCCAAATTTATAATACGTTAAACTGCCAAATTCCGAACCGTAGTCTACAGATGCAAGGTAAATTGGCGGTGTGGGTCATTTCCGCTGAGTTCTATAATTATAGGTGTAGCGACACGAACAGATCACTATGGAAATTTTCCTGTAGATAGAATCGTTAGGATTTATCGTGTCTGTATATTTTTATATCTAAGATTTACAAACGAGGAATCATCTAATTATTCTAGGACGGAAAAAAGCAACCAATAAAAAGTGCGGAAAAAAGAGCCAATCAAACGCAGAGGAGCGAAAGTGAGAAATTCATCGGAACGAAAAAAGGAGATGTAGCTTGAGAAATATTAAACCCAGCAGACTGATGCGAAGGAGATCCAACCAAACTCAGGCTCAGTCTTTTCATACGAACTGGGGAACTGTATATAAGTCCGCTTAAATGCAATTCTGGACTCTCAAAATTTAACATCAAGTTCTCATAGCTAAGAAGACGTCCAGCCGACTGACCAACGCTTGTAGAAGCCGCATAGCCACAACCTATAGCTGAAAAAAGCCTAGTTGACCTGCTTTGTGAGCAGACCTGCATAAGTGATAAGCTCAGATCCGTAATATTGTGTCTGAAGGGTATGTTAAACTTGTATTGATAGTTAGGTTACAAAGTATTTTGGTATCATGTTATTAAATGTATTAATTAAAATTAATGTTGTGAGTGACTTTGATTTACTTGCTGGTATCTTAATCTTGGTACTCTAAACACTCTGCTGACAACTGAAGTTGGTCTCCAGCTGAATATAACCTGTAACAATCCTGAACAGCATGACGCAGCTAGAGTCATTGTCAGGATTATGCTCAGTGCTAGATATAAGAGCTTAAAGTCCTTTTCAAGGCTTAGCTCCCTAAATCCTGGGTGCCAAAGAGTTTGTCTTCGTTTTCTTCCGCTTGTCCTCTTCTTCTTCTACCGCTTCTTCTCTTTCCTCGTGTCTTTTCTTTCAATGCGAATTTAAATTTTCGGTGATCTAATGTCTTTAAAGAGAAACAACATAGGACCAAAGGGAAGTAATCAAGACCGAATTTAGGACAATTTTATAATTATGTCTATAGTCTTTCGATGTATTTATTGATTGTATGACGTACTTCTTTGATTGACATGGACACGGCCTCATGGACTATGTTGTTTAATTGAGGATTCTGATCAATAGTGGCCCGTCATCATTGGAGAATCGTCTTGGTTGTGGACAACAAATACCTTAGTCTGGTGCATATGTTTTTAGGTTCCTATCTGAGAGAGAGATAGAGAGAGAGAAATAGTCGCAGCATAGCTTCTGTAAAAGCATAACAGACTGTAGTGTGTGAGTGAAGGACCTCCTCTGCATTGCCTGGAAGTAGCATTGTGTCTACCTATCCATGTGAATAAAGTATCTTGGAAAGTCTGCACATGATCTATGACAGAAGAGTCTATAGCGACAGGAACTGAAGTAGTTAAGTAAACGCTCATTAAAGAAGCAGAATCCAGAAGTCACCAAATGGCCGAAATCGGTGGGGATAATAAACGAGCTGCATTTCACACCAACTATTAATAGAGACACTCTTGGCGCCTAGGATAGGTCTAGCGAGAAGGTGACTTACTTCACGGCTCTCTTCTACAGCTACCATCTAGAACTATGTAGTTAACTACCTGACTTGTCCTGTGCCATCCTTCCACGAGCTCACCAGTTCTGTTCTCCAATTCTAAGAACTACCGGGAATATATTTTTTGTCTGTCTAACTTCCATCTCGCCACAATAGGTACAGTTATTATCTTCTCCGTTTAGGTCTGTTCTTTTGAAAACTAGCCTGTTCGTACTTCAGATGTATATCTATGACCTGTTTTAACTCCAGGATGATCGTATTTAATATTTACCAGCCACTTGCACTAGTATGATTCCTCTGTAATGTGTGCTGTGTGTAAGTCTCCCTTCTTTTGTAGCTTCATCAGAAATCCTATCTTCTAGTCTGCTGGTATTTTCTCTCTTTTCCAGACTTTAGCAACTAATTTGTACAGTATCCTTGCACTGCATATATCTGCTTAATTACCTTTGCAGGAGTGCCATCTGGGCCCGCTGTTTTCTATCTCGTAAATGCTTGTGGCTTTCTGTGTGTTGATTTCTCATTATTTGGTTTCTCGATTAACTTGTGGTAACGTTTTTGTTGTTGTTATCTGGGATACGGAGCGGGGTTCTATAGAAGTTACAACAAACAGTAACTAATAGCTAAACATACTAGCTAAACAACAAACGATCGGCACGAGCTTAACACGTTGTAGCCCCATACTCAACTAAACAGCTTAAGCTACCCTCGGTAGCAAATAAACAAAAAAAATAAACATCAAGTAACGAAATACCTTGCACTAGCTAAAGAGATGTTTAACTGAGAAGAAAAAGTGCCAGGCCACAAGGTCTTTTATATTTAGACTTGTCCTGATATAACCGTCTAGGTTGATCGGAGCGCCCCTCGCCAAAGCGAGACAAAATAAGCTGAAGAAACACAAGGCACCAGTGAAGCAAAGGCACCTGTGTCGTGAGAAATTCTAATCCACATATATAAATTAAGAAGTAAATGTAAAGCCTAACAAATAAATTCAATAAAAGGAAAGAAGAATGGTAAAGAACAGTGCTGTCACAATGACTGTACTCGAAACCCCCCTTGTTTTCTACTTCGTCTGCAAATTGTAACGTTTCACGTTGATAGTAAAAGCCTACTGCATCACTACACGCTTTCTTCAATGAAACGTGTACTGCCTTTCTAAGAAAAACCTTGAGATACGCAAGCTGACCTATATTTAATATTCCATTCATGTCATTTTATACACTAAGTTACCATAAACGAAAGACAGATGGACTAAGGATAGAAAGAAAGGGAGGGGCTGAAAGCCGGAACGCAGGCAATACTACCACAGTCTCGCGATACACAATTATTACCATCACGCGTGTAAGGCCACAAGCACTAGCTTTTTTCAAATCGACAGTGATAAAAAACACTACCCATACAGAGAGTTAGGTTTTAAAAACTTACAAAACGCTTATTAGGAAACATGACATTCTACTGTTTTATGTCTAAAATCCTGACATTAGTCTGACAGTACAGCAGGACAGGTGGCGGTTCTAAACATAAAAAATAAAAAAAACTACACGACTATCCTAGAAAATACATATTTTGAACGCAGCCCCTTAGCCCCATTAAATTTATATATTTGGGTTCCTTAGGACTTGCTGACAAAGAATATGTTAAACGTTACGCAAATAGTCTAGGAATTAACAAATTATAGCCAAAAGAAATAGTGAGGGATGTCAGACAACACCAAAATCAGAATCGCTCAGTGGCAGATTTTCACACCACCATTGTACGGGAAATAGGCTGACATGTTACCTCCTATTTGATTGGCGGAAAGTAAATGTAAGGCTAAACACGATTAGTCGGGCTATAAATATTGATTCTCTGTTGTTAGGGAAACGTGAGTAAGGGTACTTTTTTTTGAAAAGCTGTGTAAACATGGCACGATTGGTTAGACCCGCCAATATAGTCAATCAGAGGCGTCAGGTCAGCACCACATTTTCAAATAAACTTATTAAAGAACCAGTGCGTTGAGCGCCAGTGCATATTTTTCTAAATAAAAGCCTGGGACATCGGCAGATCGAAATTGTGCTATATTCATTGCCAGTCAACGTAACTGTGTATTATTCCATGAATTGTGGGACCGTGGTCCTAAAGTTATTGAGCAGCACCTGGTCTGAGCTTTGCTGAACCTAGAGGCTGACAGCATACTCCTGGGTCCAGATAGTGACCAGTGAGGTGTCTCCAGAACACAGGGAGGCTATCGAGCAGAGGAGTCTTTTCCTGCCGCCATCACGAAAGATAAGCGTCTGTGGCCAGAGGAGCTCAACATTATGCCCCCCCCCCCTCAAAATCTGACTTTATAATAAAACAGAGGGAAAATACAGTGTTTAAATTGATAGGAACTGTGAACTTTTCCCCATAATATTTCCAAGTTAAACAAACACTTGAAGTCATGATGACAAATAACAACATAGCTTGAAAAAACAAAACCAGTATTACCTCATATTACTACTACACAACTGACACACATAGGATAATATTAATAAAATATGTCACTACCAGGTTCATATTGATAAATTCTGTACATATAAATTATAATTACAATTGATTGTGATTCCTGGTTCACTTTGTATTTGAATCAGGACACATATATTAGTAAAAGTAATTAATACATATATATATTTGAAAATTTACCAGTGACTCATTTAAGATAGTCTTATAGAGTGTTAAATGTGTGTGAGTGTCACAGTGTTGTCAAGTGTGGTGGAATAAATTAAATTGTTTATCTGTCTGTTGTTGTTGTGACTTACACTTCATCATATAAATACCCTAGACATTTAACGTAGTCATCACAATATTCCAGAATAATTCTGACTGAGTTATAATGTGGTAGCAAGTAAGGTTATCTGCAAAACACTACACCTATTAGATACAGATACCTTAACAGCTGATCTCAGTCAGTACACTAAGTCCCCTATAAATATTTATAACATCCCACTTTACCACATATATTGGGGTCTCGCTCCAGGGATAGTGAACTTTCTCCTATTATATATATTGGGAATAATAAAGAATTAAAAGGTATCCTTGGGTGAAAATAAATAAGGTTGAGCTCTCAGTGCCTGTAGTGTCCTTAGATAATTATTGAAAGATTGAATTGTTTACATTTGCATGTTAGACAATGGCCGACTTGGTAAAATTTCGATCTGCTGCTGTACAGACTGCGAAAGAGTTAGGAATGGACGGGCAAATTATGATTGCTTATGTCACAGCTGAATGTGACAAATATATTGAACGGGAAGAAAGAAGATTAGAAAAAGAGGCCGAAAGAAAGTTAGAGGCTGAGACTAAGAGGTTGCAGATTGAGGCTGAGGCTAAGAGGTTGCAGATTGAGGCTGACAAAGAGGCTAAAGCATTGGAAGCCGAGGAAAGAAGACAGGCTGCAGAAAGGGAAGACAAGCGATTAGCTGCAGAAAGGGAAGCAGAAGATAAGAGATTACAAAGGGAACATGAGTTACGACTAAGGGAGTTTGAGTTTCAAGGCCATGCTCCTGAAAATGGTGCCAGTCCCTTTACCTCTGATGCCACTGCTAGTCAGGGAGCCTCAACCTCAGCTATGAATTTTCATTTAGATCATTTTGTTGAGAAAGACGATGATATTGAGAGCTATCTAAATAGATATGACTATTAGCTACCACATATGGGTTAGAGAGAGAAAGGTGGAGCTTAAAGTTATCTCAAGGTCTTCGTGGGGCAGCTTATGAAGTTTTTGCCAAAATGAGCAGAGGTGATCAGGAAAATTATGACATGCTAAAGCAGGCTCTTTTGTTAAGATATGAAAAGAACGCAGAATTTTATAGGAAAAAATTTAGGAATGCTAAACTACCGTCAGGTGAAACCTATCACCAGTTCTCGGCACGGTTAGAGACATACTTGGAGAAATGGACTTCTCTGGGGAAAACCCAAGATCTTAAGGAAATGGTCCTTATAGAACAATTAAGAGAGTCCATGGCTCCAGACCTGAGAAAGTTTCTCATGGAACAAGATGCAGAGAGGCTGGGTGAGTTGCTAAATGTTGCAGAAAGGTATCAAGCGGCTCAGGCAGAGGTATCAGGTAATAAAAAGAAACAGGTGGAAAATTTTAGGGCACCACAGAACTTTAATAAATTTGATCCTAGAGATCAAAACAAAGGTAAGCACCAATTTGATAGGCCACGGTATGACAATAAAAATAAAACCCCACAATTCGATGAAAGGAAATATGATGAAAGAAAATCTTTCAACCAAGGGAAAAGGTGGTGTAAAAATTGTAAGATGAACAATCATGACACTGACCGTTGCAGAAGGAACCCTATAGTTATGGCCACCCTTCAGGTCACGTCGACCTCAAGAAAGGAGGAGGATATCCTGATAGATACCACTCCAGAAGAGATGAGGAAGGCACAGGCTGGGGATAAGACCCTCAAGCCTTGTTTCAGGAAATTGTCAACTTGTCATACAACTCCAGGCAAGGGAGAATTTTACATGAAAAACAAGTTGATGTATAGGAAGACTGGAGCTAGATCCAAAGGTCAGGGACAGCTGGTACTTCCTAAAAGATATAGGGCAGAATTAATAAGGAGCCTACATGTGAAACCAGATGGGGACCATGAGAAGATAGGTACCATCATTCAAAAGGTGGCTCACAATTATTATTGGCCCAAGGCAAGATGGGACATTGAGAATTTTGTAGAAAGGTGTAGCATAGCACATGAGGGAACACCCACAAGTGGGAATATTGATCAGGACCTGGACACGCCACGGGGCAACCGTAGGCCTGACAATAGAAAGAAATATAAATTTGATAAAGTGGACCAAATGGAATGGGAAGCCCCAGAGGAAATCTCTCATCAAGAATTCTAAGTGGGGAGAAAACCCCAAGAGAAGAATTGGTAGCGGTCGTTTTGTGAATGATGATTCTGGGACGAAAAATCATCACTATAGCGCTTCCAGTGGAAGAGACCATACCGGTGCATGGACAAATAGGTCCACAAAATTAAAGGTCCATATGAAGCGCTGATAAGAACGTGGACTGACGAAAAGGCAGAGGAAAATATTACATCCTCATACCAATATGTGAATGAGCTGACCACTCGTTTAAAAACTGGCTGGAAACTTGCCAATGAAAATTTGAGACAAGCCAGGAAGAAACATGCTGCCTATTATAACAGGAAAGCTAAAGACAGAGATTTGGCTGTGGGAGAGAAGGTACTGCTTCTTCTACCCGGTAGTCAGAATAAGTTAAAAATTGGATGGCAAGGTCCATATACAGTTCTAGAGAAGGTGTCTAGAACAAATTATAAGATAGATAAGAAGGGGAAAGAAAAAATCTATCATGTGAATCTCCTGAAGAAATATTTGGAAAGAGAACATCAGGAAGAGACACACTTGTTGACCTTGTCCATTGCCATGGAGATGAAAAAGGAACCACTTTCATCATTTGAATATCCATTACACCCCTGTGAGACAGCGGCACAGGTGAAAATCAGTACACATTTAACGAAAATTCAGAAAGAGAGAGTACAACAGGTTCTAGATAATCATGCAGAGGTGTTAACAGACCGACCTGGGCATACAAACTTATTGGAATATGATATGAAACTGATAGACCCCACACCTGTCTGTATGAAACCCTATTCGATTCCTTTTGCTAAGGAGAAAGCTTTGAAGGAAGAGATAGACTATTTGTTGAAGGAAGGAATTATTTCACACAGTGAATCTTCGTATAGTTCCGGTATTGTACTCCTAAGGAAGCCCTCTGGAGAACATAGACTCTGTATAGATTACAGGAGACTGAATGCTATTACAGAAGGACAGGTGGATCCATTGCCGGATACAAATCAGTTGTTTGCCAGGCTAAATAAAGCTAAATATTTCTCAAAAGTGGATCTGAGTAAAGGATACTATCAGATTCCAGTAAAGCCTGAGGTTAGACCATACCTAGCTTTTAGTACCTCAGAAGGACACTATGAGTTTAATAGATTGCCATTTGGATTGAAGAATGCGCCTAGTGTCTTCTCTAGAATGATGAGAAAATTATTGGACCCTCTGAATAATCCATGTATCACAAATTTCATGGATGATATCCTTATAGCAACAGAAACATTTGAGGAGCACATTGATTCTCTGAACATGCTGTTTAATCGACTTAGGGAAGCGAATTTAACAGCCCGACCAACCAAATGTTGCGTTGGATGTAAAGAATTGGAATTCTTGGGACACACAGTTTATCAGGGAAACATGACCCCTGACCCAAAGAATTTAGAGAAACTAAAGAAAGCCCCGAGACCACAAACCAAGAAAGACGTGAGATCCTTTGTCTCATTATGTGGTTTCTACCAAAAGTATATCAAAAACTTTAATTCCATATGTGCACCGTTAACTGATTTGACACGTAAAGGACATCCAGATCGAATTACATGGACACCACAATGTGAAATGGCTTACCAAGAATTGAAGGAAAAGCTCACAAGTAAACCTATTTTGAAATTACCTGACTTAAGTCAAGAATTCATAGTAAGGACAGATGCCAGTAATATTGGGTTAGGTGCAACTTTGCTACAGAAATCAGATGCATTGGATGGGGAATTAAGCCCAGTGGCATATGCTAGCAGAAAGTTGAATAAAGCTGAAACCAATTACTCAACTAGCGAAAAGGAATGTCTTGCAGTAATATGGGCGATAAAGAAAGTCAATATTTATCTGTATGGGAAGGCATTTAAGTTGCAAACGGATCACAAACCTTTGTCGTTTCTAGCACAGGCTAGACATGAGAATTCTAGATTACTCCGTTAGTCATTATTGATGCAGCCATTTGAGTTTAGCATAGAGTATATAAGTGGAAAAACAAATCTGGGAGCGGATTTTTTAAGCCGCCATCCGTGTGATGAGAATCACCCTAAACTCCAGGAAAAATAATAAATTTCTCTATGTGTATATAGAATTATAGACTGACATATAACGTCTGTTTTAAGTGGGGAGGATTTGTCGTGAGAAATTCTAATCCACATATATAAATTAAGAAGTAAATGTAAAGCCTAACAAATAAATTCAATAAAAGGAAAGAAGAATGGTAAAGAACAGTGCTGTCACAATGACTGTACTCGAAACCCCCCTTGTTTTCTACTTCGTCTGCAAATTGTAACGTTTCACGTTGATAGTAAAAGCCTACTGCATCACTACACGCTTTCTTCAATAAAACGTGTACTGCCTTTCTAAGAAAAACCTTGAGATACGCAAGCTGACCTATATTTAATATTCCATTCATGTCATTTTATACACTAAGTTACCATAAACGAAAGACAGATGGACTAAGGATAGAAAGAAAGGGAGGGGCTGAAAGCCGGAACGCAGGCAATACTACCACAGTCTCGCGATACACAATTACTACCATCACGCGTGTAAGGCCACAAGCACTAGCTTTTTTTCAAATCGACAGTGATAAAAAAACACTACCCATACAGAGAGTTAGGTTTTAAAAACTTACAAAACGCTTATTAGGAAACATGACATTCTACTGTTTTATGTCTAAAATCCTGACATTAGTCTGACAGTACAGCAGGACAGGTGGCGGTTCTAAACATAAAAAATAAAAAAAACTACATGACTATCCTGGAAAATACATATTTTGAACGCAGCCCCTTAGCCCCATTAAATTTATATATTTGGGTTCCTTAGGACTTGCTGACAAATAATATGTTAAACGTTACGCAAATAGTCTAGGAATTAACAAATTATAGCCAAAAGAAATAGTGAGGGATGTCAGACAACACCAAAATCAGAATCGCTCAGTGGCAGATTTTTACACCACCATTGTACGGGAAATAGGCTGACATGTTACCTCCTATTTGATTGGCGGAAAGTAAATGTAAGGCTAAACACGATTAGTCGGGCTATAAATATTGATTCTCTGTTGTTAGGGAAACGTGAGTAAGGGTACTTTTTTTTGAAAAGCTGTGTAAACATGGCACGATTGGTTAGACCCGCCAATATAGTCAATCAGAGGCGTCAGGTCAGCACCACATTTTCAAATAAACTTACTAAAGAACCAGTGCGTTGAGCGCCAGTGCATATTTTTCTAAATAAAAGCCTGGGACATCGGCAGATCGAAATTGTGCTATATTCATTGCCAGTCAACGTAACTGTATTATTCCATGAATTGTGGGACCGTGGTCCTAAAGTTATTGAGCAGCACCTGGTCTGAGCTTTGCTGAACCTAGAGGCTGACAGCATACTCCTGGGTCCAGATAGTGACCAGTGAGGTGTCTCCAGAACACAGGGAGGCTATCGAGCAGAGGAGTCTTTTCCTGCCGCCATCATGAAAGATAAGCGTCTGTGGCCAGAGGAGCTCAACATTATCCCCCCCCCCCCCCCCTCTCAAAATCTGACTTTATAATAAAACAGAGGGAAAATACAGTGTTTAAATTGATAGGAACTGTGAACTTTTCCCCATACTATTTCCAAGTTAAACAAACACTTGAAGTCATGATGACAAATAACAACATAGCTTGAAAAAAACAAAACCAGTATTACCTCATATTACTACTACACAACTGACACACATAGGATAATATTAATAAAATATGTCACTACCAGGTTCATATTGATAAATTCTGTACATATAAATTGTAATTACAATTGATTGTGATTCCTGGTTCACTTTGTATTTGAATCAGGACACATATATTAGTAAAAGTAATTAATACATATATATTTGAAAATTTACCAGTGACTCATTTAAGATAGTCTTATAGAGTGTTAAATGTGTGTGAGTGTCACAGTGTTGTCAAGTGTGGTGGAATAAATTAAATTGTTTATCTGTCTGTTGTTGTGACTTACACTTCATCATATACATACCCTAGACATTTAACGTAGTCATCACAATATTCCAGAATAATTCTGACTGAGTTATAATGTGGTAGCAAGTAAGGTTATCTGCAAAACACTACACCTATTAGATACAGATACCTTCACAGCTGATCTCAGTCAGTACACTAAGTCCCCTATAAATATTTATAACATCCCACTTTACCACAACCTGCTTACATCAGGTCCACAAAGGATATGTTCGTTTTGCAAATTGTCATCATCATTATCCCCACCACCACTACAGCGACCACCATCATCATCAGTTCGCTTGTCGCTGCTGATGGAGCATGGAACCACCACTGTAGATGTTCCCCCCTGCAGCGATGACTTCTGTAGCCCTTTGTTTGACATGATGAGGTTGCTCAACCTCATGTTAGTCACCTTGTAGGACATGCCTGATGGAGCAGTAATCCAATTCTTTCTCGTACACACAGGACGTACACGTGGTGTTGCAAATTATATTAACAGAAAATACAAACAGGAATCTGCTTAAATAGTTGATGGACCCTGAAGTGATAACATCAGAATAGGCATTGATATCATAACACTCTCACGGATTTTACTATTCATCATCATCATCATCATCATCATTGCTCGTCCGCTCTGCAATAAGCATACGCCTTCTGTCCCGTGCTATCAGTACCACTTCTCTTTTCAAAGTATTTTTCTTTATGTATGGCTTCACTTTATTTACGGTTATTCATTCAGTTATGTTTTTATTTCCATCTAATAATGTTAAATATTTTCTATTATTAAAAAAATGTGTTAATATATTACGAAACAAAGGGATAAAAGAGACACTTTTATTCCCACCTTTAAATAATGTTTTTTTTTTTTTATCGTCATCGAAGTATTGAACAATAATGAGGACCGTAAAACATAGTTTCTTGACAGAAACGACTAAATTTATGCATGCTTCCTGGTTCCGTGTTTATAAACATATCCATTTGCCATTAAGTATCCCATTATTTTAACTGAACAGCAGAGCTTTCAGCAATCAAATTCTGCACTTCCCCACAGTTTCTTTCAGTTTGCGTCATTTGTAAAACATAGAATTAACACTGCCTTCACCGCTGAGACATAAATTCAATTAGAACACCATCAAACATAGTAAATAATATTAGTTCTAAACTAGTTTAGCCATTTCTAATCAAATGGAATCGTAACTCTCGACTGCAATACATTGTTATTTATAGATTAGCAAGATCGAATTGATAATGGCTTAGTAATCTTAATTAGCTAAACAAGATGAAAGGCGTCAGGTCTTTCGTTTCTGTCGTTGCACGAATTAACAGATTGGATTTGTAACGTGTTAAATTGAAGTTAATAGTAGTTGATGCCGGTACTACATTCAAGTAACAGTAGTTCACTGTCCACAACGGTGACAACTTAAAATATGAACTTAGCTGAAATTGGAGGTGATAAAATTTAATAGCGGAAATTGTGGCTCATAAACTTGGTCACAACTATTGTTCACAAAACTTAATTACGGACATTGTGGCTCATAAAATATAAACTGTGGATGACAAAACTTGACAGTGTTAACAGCGGCTCGTAAAATATAAACTTGACTACAAATGTAGAGGATACAACTTAATTGCGGAAATTGGGGCTCATAAAGTATAAACTTGGCTACAACTGTAGCTCACAATACGTTGTAGCGGAAATAGTGGCTCCTCAAATTGAATTCCAAGCTGCATAGTGTCAATCATAAAAAGCCTCTATGTCAACTTTACGTGTAGCGTAGGGCAGAGCAACCTAACCTTTGAGGTGAAGACAGGAGTACGACAGGGATGCCCCTTATCAACCACTCTATTTCTAACAGTCATAGACTGGGTGATGCGACAGGCAACATAGGGCAGTCCAAGAGGAATAAGATGGACTACGTTTTCTACATTGGAAGATCTGGAATATGCAGATGATATTGCACTACTAGCACATTCACATCAACACATCCAGGAAAAAACGGATAGACTTAATAAGTATTTCCAGCAGGTGGGCCTGAACATCAGTCTAAAGAAGACAGAGGTCATGACACTCAATGTGATCAACCCCGAGCCCATAACAGTGAGGAATCAACAACTGGAACAGACAGACACCTTCACATACCTAGGATGCATAGTAACACCAGACGGCGGAGCAAGCAAAGACATCAACAACAGAATGAACAAAGCAAGAACAGCCTTTTATAGTCTAAACAACATCTGGAAGTCCTCTCAGTACAGCACAAGCACAAAATTAAGATTATATCAGAGCTGTGTGTTTTCTGTGCTTCTCTATGGAGCGGAATGCTGGAGAGTAACAGAGAAGGAAATGTCGAAATTGTCCTCTTTTCACACAAACTGCCTAAGAAAAATTCTCCGAATCTTTTGGCCGAATACCATCATCAGCCAAGATCTGCTTACTCGGAGCAAACAAGATGACATGCACACCATCATAGCTGGCAGAGCTGGAGTTGGGTTGGCCATGTCCTCAGAAGAGATCCCGATGCCATCACAAGAACAGCTATGTTATGGACCCCTGAAGGAAAACGAAAGAGAGGCCGACCAAAAACATTTTGGCGGAGGACTGTGGGGGCTGAGATGCAAAGAATGAACCAGAGTTGGGGCACTGTACGAAGGATGGCCACCGACCGAGCAAAGTGAAATCAATTTGTTGCTGCCCTACAAGACGCCACCAGGCGTGATGGCCACTGTCTGCTATGACGGTCGGCGGCTAAGGATCAAAGAAGAAGAAGGAGAAGAAATGGAAACAGGTACAGCAAAAACGTATGAAATATATATGGTATAGCCGGCCCCTTTCAGAAAGAGTGCGTCGAAGCAGGCAGTGCTTGTTGTAGAGGTGGTTTCTGTAGTAACTTGTTTTACATAATGATCTTGCCAGCCACATACACAACGTTATATTAATCGCTTCTTACGACATGCTTGCGGGAGCAGCAGTGTTCTTTCTTCTTTGTCCACACAGATAACTGCTGAAACTACACGGAGCAGTTATCTCGATCAGTAGTGACATAAATGAATCTTGTTTGCAGCGCTCGTAACCTTCCCTTTTCTTTGTTAAGATGTCTGTTGAGTTTTCAGTTTGCCTTTCTAATAAGCGACTTTCTGCGGAAGTCTGAAGAAAAAAAAAAAACTCCTCATTAAACAAACAAACAAACAAGAGAGCTGCCTTCTTTGCTTCAGGCAGAGCACAAATGTGGTTTCAATTAATCGCTAAAATTTGTTCTGACTGGTTTTTTTGTTTTTGTTTTTTATTTGTGCATGTGTAATTTCTTGACTTCTCTTACTTTCTTTGTCCTATGTTGTTTCTATAAATATGTGCTTGGTCGGAGATGAGACCTTGGGGCTGGTATGAAGACACGAGCCATTCTTTATGTGTCATCTGCATCATCAACGCCATCATCATAACTCTAACAACTGCGCTAATCGAACGCTCACTACCACTTAGTTCTTGTTTTTTTTTTCTAGTTTAAAAGACACGAGCGTCCAATTGACAGAGTGGTTAGGGCTATGGTCTCTCGCGGCAAAGGCGCCAGTTTCGAAACACGGTAGTATCACGCTCCAGTCTACCCAGATGCAAATGGGTACTTGCCTCTCCTCTGAATTAGCGAAGGAAAAGGCAGCGAGGAGGAAAGCTTGTCGCCCCGCCTATTGAAGATGGACATATAATAGAGAAGTCTCTAACACTTCACTCCCCTACGGCAGGATCTGCTATGGGACTACCCTTGTTGTTGTTTAACTAGGGCTGCTGAGCTTCTCGCTCTTTTGCAACCAATAGCACATTGAAGACTCCTCGGTATTATCTACACTGTAGATCTAGGCTTTTCCTGTGGCTTTTCTGCCATTCCGAGATGTGTTGAGTTGAAGTCATGAGATCCAGTTTCTCCATCTTGATTTGCGCTTATCCAATCATCATTTGGCGATGATCAAAGGATCACTACATCTGGTCCTAAGCTAGGAGGAAGAAGAGCGTGGCATACTGTGCATTCTCCGCCATGCTTTGGGGTTCTCCAAGTAGTGCGTTATTGTGCTTAGCTGGTGGCCATATAAGGAAGACTCCAGATATGCCTCCATGCATAAACCTACCCTTTAAATGACACAACGAGCTATTTGGTTATTTACTGGTATTAATTGTGTTTCAAAAGTATTGAACACACGATTTCACTTATTATCATTGTTTTTCAGATCCATGAGGATCATCAATCAATACCCTTTAGCTCCCCAAGGAGCATAGGCCTTCAACAAACACATGCCAAGTCTTCCTGTCCTGTGCCATCCGCTCAAGTTCTTTCCATGTTTTCCTCATCATTTTCACCTCTGTTTCCAGTTCTCTTTCTCCATGTGTTTTTTGGTCTACCTCTGCCTCTCTTTCCCTGTGGATTCCAGAACAAGGACTGCCTTGTAATGCTATAAACAGGTTTCCTCAATGTGTGTCCTATCCATCGCCAGCGTCTTTTTCTCAACTCTTGTTCCACTGGCACTTGTCTGGTTCTTGTCATCAATTCCACATTTGTGACTTTGTCATACCATTTCAGTCCTTCTATTCTACGCAAGCACCCGTTTATAAAAGTCTGTAGCTTTTTGGTTGTTAGTTTTGTTGTTCTCCATGTCTCATGAGGGTCATAGGCACCCAATATATCCATGCTTTTAACTTACTTTATCAGTGCTTTTTTTTTAAATAGTGCTCTTTTTTGTTTTTAATAGTGCTCTTTTTAGTTTTTTATAGTGCTCTTTTTTCGTGATCTACAGATTGCCGACCCCCGCATTTTTGTGTGTAAAGTGTTACAGTTGTGTAAATATTTGTTCAGGTCATATTTGCTGTTATTACTGCACCCTAGGACATGTCGTGCAAGTTGACTAAAACGAGGAGTTACTTGGGGCTGGCAACCTCAGCCTGCAAAAAATCGCCACGGAAACCCCAGCTGCAGGTGCGTGTCAACCCATAGTGCGGACTTTATAGGGACCAACTGCAGTGCTTGTTCCATGCTCAGTTGGAAGCGCAGAAGAATAAAGAAGAAGTAGAAGATAGTGACCACGCCTTTTCAGGGAGTAACACTAGGACAAACAGCTAAACTGGAATAAAAATTTGGACAGTTTAACAGAAAGCTGCGGGGGCCTTCTAAAAGTCATAACTGGCAATAAAGGAGAGACTAGTAATAATCACTGCTCATATTCTTTAAATCTTTTATCAAGGGGGGGGGGGGGGAAGTAATGTGTTATCAATCTTCAGCGTCTTCCTCTCATATCCTGCTCCTGAAGATGGATGGGGCACATAGTGAGGGGGGACTTGTTGATAGCAAAACAAGGAATCCCCAGGGTAAGAGAGATAGAGAAAGACCAAAGAACATTCAGAGAAGAGAACTGGAGTCATATATGAAGGGAATGAAGAAAACACGGAGAAACCTTGAGCTAATGGCACAGGACAGGAAGATTTGGCATAAGTTTATTGCAGGCATATGCTCCTTGTGGAGCTAAAGGGTAATAGAGTAATGCGTATTACTGCTTCAGCGTCCAGCAAGGAAAGCCGGGACAAAAAAAAAGCAAACATAACAAGTCACGAGAGCAGCAGCAGTTGCAACAAAATCAACATCAACTGGAGCATTGGAAGTAACTCTTGGCATTATGCTCATAAAACTAAGACTGGAAGAAGTCTGAACTGATTACTGCACTAAACTGGCTCAGGGCGGACCACATCCTGCTCATAAGGTCTTTGTTAGGAACCAACCAAATGTATAGAGCGTCCCCATATATCCAAACAGATATCCTACAAGAGGAAACAATGGAAAGTCTAGCACTGTATGAAGACCAAACAAATACAATAAGTAGCAGTAATATGTAATATGTAATGAGAATGTCCTGACAAAATGCCAAGCGGAAATGAAGCTTATACCTCTTGTTAGAAAGAAACGTTTCATTTTCTTCGGGCATATTATGAGAAGAAGGAAGCTGGAGTATATCGTCACAACAAGAAAGATTGAAAGCAAAAAAGATAGATGACGACAACAAGAAAAGACATTTGACAGTGTGACATGTCGTGGAAAGAAGTCAACAACATAATTGATAAACAGTACTGGAGACAGAAAGTTGTGGGTAGACATAATCGCCTAAGCCACCAGGCATGGTACTTGAAGAAGAAATAATAATTACAGAGCTACAATTTCACCCTGGAAATTGAAAGCACCAGTAAAATATTACACGTTTAGTCTCACTGGTAACGTAAAACAAAGTACAGTCCACACATTGGCTAAAACAAGTAACAAAAAAAGTATATTGATCTGCTCACGAGACAAAGCTTAGGTGTATTCACAGATGGATCCGAGAGCGGAAGCGACCAGTTAGGTGCAGGAGTAATAATACCAAACTTGGGAATCAATAAAAGTTTCGGTACCACAGAGGGTGCTTCCGTCTTTACAACCCAAATGATAACACTAGTAAAAGCACTAGAAATATTCACATTCTACATGATGAATGAAAAGTAACTTTCTAATTTGTTATATGTTTTATCCTCACTTAACTATGAGATATACGTGAAACAAATGTCAAAACAATGGCTAATAACTGCCATTTGACAAATAAATTTTATTTTTATTTATTTATTTCATTATTATTATTACTTTTGTTATTTGCTGTTATTCCCAGAAACAATAAAATCTGTGTGCTCTCACTGCTAGTCTGTCAGCTTTCACATTACCGCGTACCCATAAATGATCAGGACAGTAGGGGCCACAGTAGATCTTGAAGGTTTGAGGCCACCGTGTATGTTCTCCATTCATATCTTACCCATCCAGGTTGAACCTTCCGAATCTTGGATTGATAATCAGACACAATAACTGTCCTGGTTAATGGGAGTTTCAGGCAGCCACCTCAAAGTTGCAGTAGCTGAATGTATTTCCATTCTCATGGTGGAGGTGATTGTCAGGTAAGCTCCGCTCTCTTTAACGACGACCCTGCCCCTTACTCTAGCCGTGAAGCTCCATACTGATTTCTCACTACGGAGTGGAGAGTACAGTGTACGCAAACTCATTAGACAGGAACAGACGGAAGTGTTACCAGACAACCAGAAAAGAAACTTAAGTTGGATAGGACTGTATGATTCTAAATCTTAATAGAAACAAATGATAGAACACAACAGGAACCGGAAGTCATCATCAACCTTCAGCTCCCCAAGGAGGAAAGGCCGTCAACAAACATAACCAAAGTCTTCCTTTCCTGTGCCATCCTCATTCCTTTCATGTATGTCTCCAGTTCTTTTCATGTGTTCTTTTGGAGATTCCAGCTTAAAAGCTGGCTTATAATACTATTCCTCAGTGTGTCCTATACATTGTCAGTGTCTTCTTCTCGTCTCTTGTACTACTAGCGCTTGTCAACCCGAAGTAGCGGAGAGAAATGATCGCCCACACAGGTTGTCTCGACACTAGTCAGAATGCTATACTCGTAATTTGCCATAGAAAAGATAGTATTATTTTTTTTCAACACCGCAGATAGGAGATTGATGGTCTTTGTGTCCAGTTGAATTCAGAAATCTTCGAGTTCATTCTGTCTGTATTCGCAGACGGTCTTCATCTGTTAAATAACTTCTACTGGCTGATCTTCTGCTAACATATAAAGTACAAAACCCTTCCGCTGGGGGAGAGTGATTACTTCCGCTTCCATGGAGACAGAATGTCGTCTGCTTAAGACTCAAACTAGGACACGGAAAGAAAAAAAAAGTGTTTTATTTAAGTTAAGTCCGTCGTCTAATGGCTATAATGCATTTTGATGTTCTATATTTTAGCAATATCTGTTCACCTTGACGTCTTTTCGGTTATTTGTTAAATCTTCCTTCTACGCAGTCGTGTGATTGCATTATTGTAGACATTTTAGCTTGCCTTACTGACTTGCTCACTCACTGATTCACTCACTTGGTCACTCTCACCCACCCACTCACTTGCTCACTCATTCACTTGCTCACTCACTCACTTGGTCACTCATTTATCCACCCACCCACCCACTCACTCACTTGCTCTCTCACTCACTTAGTCACTCACTCACTCATTCGCCCACTCACCCACACGCTCACTCACTCACTCACTCACTCACTCACTCACTCACTCACTCACTCACTCACTCACTCACTCACTCACTCACTCACTCACTCACTCACTCACTCACTCACGCATTCAATCGCTCAATCAATCACTCAATCAAGCACTCATTCATTTACTCACTCACTCGATTTCTGGATGTCTTGTATGTATTTGAGCGTAAAACAGTGCGCATTTATTATTTTCTATTTCGAAATGGCTTAATTTTGTTTTTGGCGAAAGAGATAACCAGACAGCAGCAAAGATGGAAGTATCTATTTGCAACAATAGACCTGGGTTGGCTGTTTGCCTTCAACCTGCATACATTTCTTGCATAATACAATTCAAATATCCAACCTTTAAAAAAATGTAACCGTTGCATATGATTCAATCTCTCCAATAAAGTAGAAAGAATATACTTTACTTCAATGAATTATGGGAATATATGCTGTAGTAAATTGAATGTGAATCGCTGGTACTTTTAGCTGAGTGGTCCGCCTCTGTCTTATTCTCCATTTTGTCAACTCTCATTTTTTCTTAGTTATATCTACTACAGATCTATTTCTGGACTTCGTCCTGTCACTCTTACATTGGACAGGCTAAATTCCAACCCTTTGCACGTGTACATCGGCACCCAGCTAAAGATCTTTTAGTTTCCTTTCTTGTGGGTGGTGGCAAAGTTCCCTGATTCTTTAATTCAGAGAGAAACTGGACACACAGGAAAGCTTCCGTCGCCTTTCATTTGTCCGAGCGCGTCTAGAATCGTGAACTCTGGCCGTTCGAATGACCACCAGAGTGTCGTAACTTTCTTTTATCAAGAGACGTCCGGGAGACAACTCCCCAGGTCCTTACGCCATGGTTGCGCTGCCATCCGTACACGTGCAAACCCTACGCCTGAACACATGCAGACTTTATCTAACTATATAAGCTAGGCGTCTCTAATACTCCTTGCCATTGTCTCCAGAGAATTCTGCGCCAGATCAAAAACTGTTGTATTGTGTTTAGGAATATTCTTTATTTGGGGTAATCGGACATCCCCTGTACCTGCTTCCAGCATTATCCACCACCACAGCAGATAGTATCCAGACTCAGAAAAAAGACCTTGTTGTTGCTGTGTATAATAGTGATGTAGTTCACAGAGTTACAGCACATAGGGTACGACATGTGAAGTCATAAATGGGCAAACTGCTCTTGACGTTTTTCATCATTTATTTCTGACGCCACAAGCACAGGTACGTTACATCCAGTTCACAATAGAGCAAAGTCATGACATTCACGAATATCAGCATACATAGTTCATCAATGCATTTGGCATATTCTCAAAATGATGATATGGCGCCAAGGAATTATATTGTTGGCTCCAAATACAAAAGTACATCAAAAAATCCTCCTACTGTTCGGATGTGCTAAATGAGTCAAATCATAAGTCGCACGAGGATGGCATTCCAGGAGTGCAGGTCGAACTGACCTTTACAGGCATTCCTAAGTCTAACCTTGACGTAGGCGTAATCGCTGACACACAGCGACGTTCATAGAACATAAGACTGTCCTACGGGCTGAGTATGACCCGTGTACATATAGATCTCAGGTATGAAGATACCTAGGGCGTGACTTCTAATAGAAGAACCTTCCTTTCTGTAAAACATACGTGAGCAGAGATCGACCATTGTCAAACATAAAGTTAAGTTACAGATTGGATGTAAATGAGGCATTACCTTCGTTCGAAAATCCACACCACAGAAAACATACGCCTCCAGGCGATTTGAATACTCAAGGGAAGGACCTTGTAAGCTAACTAACTCACAATAAGGCTCCTAATTCCCTAACAAAATCACAGAGACGCCGAGAACGCGTCTTCTCTGCTTCACAACTTTCCATCGACTCTCAAAGATAAAGAAACTTCCCAGACGCCTCGCGTCCGGACATGCGCAGAACCTATACACAAGAATGAAGAATCACACAAGACGATCTAGGAACATTCCAGATAAGATTTATACTAGATCGAGCCTTATATGGACATGAACAGAGAACCTCAACACTGGTTTCAGACATTCCAACAACAGTTGACCGATACTACCAAATAAGGAGAATGGTCACACTTCGTTAAAAAAATATGGACCGACCGTGTCTCGACACAAGAGGAGGTAACATCATATTAAATGATAATCTCAATTATCCAGAGTTATGTAGCTTTCACCGAAAAAAATTAAAGTGTACATTTCAGTCAATCTAATTACACAATGTCTTTAGCAAAAAATGATCATACAACGTCCTGAGAAAAAATGATCATACAATGACTTTAGAAAAACTGATCTGTGCGTAACAATGACTCTAGTATCATCATTGACATTCTGTAACCTTTTTGGGTAGGATTGATGGTAACTGTTGGTACAACACATATCTCTGAAATATGCGCGTGGTCCTTGAGTCACAATGCTAAGGCCAGCTGAATGTTGTTGGTTTTGTTCAAAGTTCAAGTCTCCTGGTCCTGACGGCACAATACTGAAGCCAGGTGATAGTATTGGTCAACAAATGGGTTGAACTCCTGGTCCTTAGGCTCAGTGATGAGGCCAGACAGTATCCCGTGGATATTCACATAGGAGGCCAGGCAGTATCCCGTTTTTATTCACACCAACAGAAACCTGAAACACAATAAGCCCATTGTATGGCACTTGTCTGTGTGTCTGTCTCAGTTACTTATGACTCCTTACATAAAGCCATATTATCTATATGAAAGACCATGATCTATGTGAAATGATATGAATTAACCTTATCCATATGAAATAATAGTTAACTATCTGAAATAACATTATCTACAAGTCACATAGTCTGTATCCTCTAAGCCTGTTGTCAGTCTAAGTACGTCGTAAAATACATATTAATACATTGGTCATATAGACAACAAGGTGACAGGTAGAGATAAAGATGAACTCTAGGCTCAGCTTAAAAGCCAGCTCTGAAAAGGGCTGATAGCTTTTATTGCTGTATTTACCAGCTTTGAAAAGGCTCATCAACTTCACCAAGCTGAATATAATTACGGTTATATTTGAGCCGGACCAACTTCGCACGGACATAGCAAGAATATAGACGAGGAAGTATGCAATAAATATATATCAGTCAAAATTATATGCATGAATAATCAACATGAACATACAGTTTGCAAACCATCATTACGTGCAATATAAATAATTTTATTAGTGTAATAATGCACATACCCTCTGGACAACCACATACCGACTGGAATCGTAGTAGAATGTCTAGCACACTATGGCAGAATTCCTCCGGCAAATTTCCGTAGAGTCGTTGATGTTCATACGAACCCTTTCTACAGCTGTCTACGTCTCAGTGCAAGTGATGTGTGTGTTCTGATCCTTGTAGAAAATCTTGACTTCAGTCTGAGTGTTCATCAATTTGTTATAGTATTTAATATCCGACGTTTGTGGGTTTGCGCCTCCGATGTGTCGCTCATTATTATAATATCTCTGTAAGAATAGTATGTAGTCATGAAATATGATAGGAAACTTTTTACAGAGAGATACAACAGGAGGCAATCTGATCATTAGATGGAGCGCCCCCCTCCCTCGATCAATTGTTTCGACCCTTTAATCTCCTTTACACTCTAAGAGGGCGGGCCCACTTAGGTCATGACTCCCATGTGTCAGCCTCCTGTTGTCTAGTGCAGAGAATTGAACCCACTCCACCTTGGTTGCAGCTTTCAAGTTCATTCCTATTTCCTGCCAGCTGGAGGCAATTGTGAAAGTAACCCCTATGTTGAAAACAAATTACTGTCTCAAGTTCCATAGCCCGTTGCGGTTGTTCCACAGCCAGCACGATGCTTTTTCCGCAGTTTTGCTGAGCCTCTTAAGTGCCCTTGTTCTTGACTGCCTCCTCAACCCCAACAGTTTCAGTAGATCACACACTGAGGCAGCCGCGAGACCTCTTGCACCCACCTCGACAGCTATGACTCTTGCAGTGAACCCATCGCGTCTTAAGTTCGCGGCCAGATCAATATACTTGGCTACTTTGAAAGAGTTGCTCGTTCAATCTGGATTCAAATGGCACGGTCAGCTCAATCATTATATTCTGGTGCGATGATGAGGAATGCAGCACTATATCTGGCCATCTTCGAGATCTTCTTAAACTCTTTGGATATGCCCCTAGTCCAGGTAGGTCTATTGCCATCTCCCAGTCATTTGCACAGTCAGAAAGAGATGGTAAACTGCTACTTGGTTTACTTGGTTTGGGATGTGCGTACGTTCCTGCTCTCAGAAAGTATGTATTTTCAGTGCTCGGACTGACTTTGCTGTTCGCCTTCACCCTTGCCAGGTCTACTGTAGCAGCCAGCTCATTTAGTACTTTGTTGTGGCGCCATGTGTATAGCCCTTGCCCTAATGACACCTTGCAAGCTGAGAGCACACGTTCAAGTGTCTGCCTCTCATGGCTGTGGTAAAGTGGGATGTTATAAATATTTATAGGGGACTTAGTGTACTGACTGAGATCAGCTGTGAAGGTATCTGTATCTAATAGGTGTAGTGTTTTACAGATAACCTTACTTGCTACCACATTATAACTCAGTCAGAATTATTCTGGAATATTGTGATGACTACGTTAAATGTCTAGGGTATGTATATGATGAAGTGTAAGTCACAACAACAACAGACAGATAAACAATTTAATTTATTCCACCACACTTGACAACACTGTGACACTCACACACATTTAACACTCTATAAGACTATCTTAAATGAGGCACTGGTAAAGTTTCAAATATAAATATGTATTAGTTACTTTCACTAATATATGTGTCCTGATTCAAATACAAAGTGAACCAGGAATCACAATCAATTGTAATTACAATTTATATGTACAGAATTTATCAATATGAACCTTGTAATGACATATTTTATTAATATTATCCTATGTGTGTCAGTTGTGTAGTGGTAATATGAGGTAATACTGGTTTTGTTTTTTCAAGCTATGTTGTTATTTGTCATCATGACTTCAAGTGTTTGTTTATCTTGGAAATAATATGGGGACAAGTTCACAGTTCCTATCAATTTAAACACTGTTTTTTCCCTCTGTTTTATTATAAAGTCAGATTTTGAGGGGGGCCATAATGTTGAGCTCCTCTGGCCACAGACGCTTATCTTTCGTGATGGCGGCAGGAAAAGACTCCTCTGCTCGATAGCCTCCCTGTGTTCTGGAGACACCTCACTGGTCACTATCTGGACCCAGGAGTATGCTGTCAGCCTCTAGGTTCAGCAAAGCTCAGACCAGGTGCTGCTCAATAATTTTAGGACCACGGTCCCTGAAACAAGAAGGTTGTACCTCCTATTTCAGAACTAATTTATAATAAATGTCCAGACTGAACACAATACATAACAAACACTGAGTTCAGAGCGGTAGGCCAACTGCTATCTTCATCTGGAACAATTTTCACCAGTATACTCCTCCCTAATGGTTACTACGCCTCTGCAATTCCAGCATTATTTCTTTCTAGTCGATAAGATAGGTGTCAGTGTACTGTTTGGCAATTCCATGTAGTTTTACTTTCCTCCGACACCTTCTGTTCAGGTTGGAGCACTATATAGGCTTTACCTCATGTTCGCTACTGAACCACACATATATACAGACATAAATTATCAATTTACATTCAATTTTCATTAAAAAAGATATCAAATATTTCAAGCTTACCACAATTCATGGAATAATACACAGTTACGTTGACTGGCAATGAATATAGCACAATTTCGATCTGCCGATGTCCCAGGCTTTTATTTAGAAAAAATATGCACTGGCGCTCAACGCACTGGTTCTTTAGTAAGTTTATTTGAAAATGTGGTGCTGACCTGACGCCTCTGATTGACTATATTGGCGGGTCTAACCAATCGTGCCATGTTTACACAGCTTTTCCAAAAAAAAGTACCCATACTCACGTTTCCCTAACAACAAAGAATCAATATTTATAGCCCGACTAATCGTGTTTAGCCTTACATTTACTTTCCGCCAATCAAATAGGAGGTAACATGGGGACCTATTTTCCGTACAATGGTGGTGTGAAAATCTGCCACTGAGCGATTCTGATTTTGGTGTTGTCTGACATCCCTCACTATTTCTTTTGGCTATAATTTGTTAATTCCTAGACTATTTGCGTAACGTTTAACATATTATTTGTCAGCAAGTCCTAAGGAACCCAAATATATAAATTTAATGAGGCTAAGGGGCTGCGTTCAAAATATGTATTTTCCAGGATAGTCGTGTAGTTTTTTTTTATTTTTTTATGTTTAGAACCGCCACCTGTCCTGCTGTACTGTCAGACTAATGTCAGGATTTTTGACATAAAACAGTAGAATGTCATGTTTCCTAATAAGCGTTTTGTAAGTTTTTAAAAACTAACTCTCGCATGGGTAGTGTTTTCTATCACTGTCGATTTGAAAAAAGCTAGTGCTTGTGGCCTTACACGCGTGTTAGGGGTGGCATTAATTGTGTATCGCGAGACTGTGGTAGTATTGCCTGCGTTCCGGCTTTCAGCCCCTCCCTTTCTTTCTATCCTTAGTCCATCTGTCTTTCGTTTATGGTAACTTAGTGTATAAAATGACATGAATGGAATATTAAATATAGGTCAGCTTGCGTATCTCAAGGTTTTTCTTAGAAAGGCAGTACACGTTTTATCGTAGAAAGCGGGTATTGAAGCAGTAGGCTTTTACTATCAACGTGAAACGTTACAATTTGCAGACGAAGGAGAAAACAAGGGGATTTCGAGTACAGTCATTGTGACAGCACTGTTCTTTACCATTCTTCTTTCCTTTTATTGAAGTTATTTGTTAGGCTTTACATTTACTTTTTAATTTATATATGTGGATTAGAATTTCACACGACAATTGCACAGGGGGCGCTGAGCATCATCAGACTTTCCCCATCTCACAAGGTTTGCGGACGATGGCAGGAGGTCATACAGTGATCTGATAATGAAGCTGAGTCTAAGAGGTGCCAAATGCCATATATCACTCCATGTCAAGGACCTTTGCAGGGCTCCTTCCCATGTAGTCTATTGGCTTTGTTGTGTATTTTACCCTGTTCTTAGCATCCTCTTATCATTCTCAGCTCCTAGTATCTCCTGAATTACCATATCTCTGCGTTCACTCTTTGATGCATTGGGCCACCAGTGGATGTCACCATGGCCAAATCCCCGTCTGCTCGTCTGTGTGTATCCAATTACCTCCCTCAGCTTGAGTGACTCTTGGGCAACACCAACAGCTTAATCCACTTTCCATTTCCTTCGAGTTTTCAGTGTGGGCTGAATGGACTTAACTACGTCATCCGCTGACTCGCACAACATCATTGCGAGCCTTGCCTTTTATACTTTGTATTCTTCTACAACTAACTTGAAGGGAAGCACAATCTTTGCCTTCTTGCAGTACAGTGCTACGTCTGACAGACCTGGTGGTACTCCTAGCCATTCCTCATGAACTTGTTGACCTTTTGCTGTTTAGCTTCCACTGTACTGGTGCTTATTTCATATATACGTAGTGACCATAGCAATTTAGGTATCAACATTAACTGAAGGCACCACAGTGTGACCTTTCCTAGGAGTTTGCTTTGGTCTATGATCTGTAGTCATCTGTCTGCCATTTCTATTGTCTGTTGAACTGCCTTTGAACTTGTCTTTTAATGAGGCATCATACACCCTGTCAAGACTTTTCACAGGTTCCTCAATGACAGTAGGGATTCTTTGGTTTAAAACCATGAATACATTATTCCACACTTTCCTTCCCCATACCGCTTGTTTGTGGTGAAGTTTGAGTCATATCCAACCGTTCGTTTAAGAGAAATTATTTAAGTCTAACCTCGTCTTACACATTTAATAGTTCTGGGTAAAAGCCATATCCGCATCATGTCACGTGATTTCCCGTGCAGCAGAGCTATCTACTTCCGTTTCGTGTTGCTAGGTGTCCAGACGTAAATAAATACGCAAGGTATCCTTTACCGATTTCACGACAGACGGCTGCTTCCTTCCTAAACCATTACTACAGCATAAACCATAGCAGATTGCTACTTCTACACATCAGTGCAGAAAGTCAGAGGGTAGTGGTTAGCCTGTTGTAACACTGCGAAGTCGTCTCATTACATCTCTGATTTGCCCCGGGTAGTGCATCATTGACCTCTCCCGTGGGTATTCGTGTTCCTTGTACAAGTCAAAGTTACTTCAAGCAGCTGGAGTCTCTCAATCCGGACTTAACCTCGTCGATCTCAGCTGATTTTGTTTTGTCAACTTCACGCTTGGGCACTAGTCATACATCAACAGGCTGCAGGGTGCTCTACACTGAGAGCGGTAACATTTACCGCCATATTAGCGGCCTTTGGGATAGTTATTATTTTCTTTCCACAGCTTACAGACAGACCTTACAGTGAAGGAATATAATTTTTCCCTAAGTGTGGGGGAGAATTTACGCTGAACTGTGGTATAGTGGGTTCTCCAGCATAGGAAATACATCTTTCTGGATTAATTTTACGAATAGTAGCAGCCGTCTTCACCAGAGGAATGGGAGCCGCCCCTGTTAGTTAGATTTTCGTGGTTTTGTATTTGTACGTGTAGTGGTTGTTTGGAATCAATACGATTCGCTGGTGTTCTTGTTTCTATTTTGTTGTGATAGAAAATCACTAGCCCATCAGATCTAGTGAGGTTATTATTTTATTTTTATGTGGATTTCATTAATAACTATATTTATATGTTCTAAGCGGTCGGAATTCACTTCTACCTGTCACTTGATGTTAACTTGTGCTGTCCTTACTGTTATTCTTTTCTCTTCTCTTTTCTTTGATCCTAAGCCGCCGAATGTCAAAGCAGTCAGTGGCCACCACGCCTGGTGGCGTCTTGCAGGGCAACAACAAATTGATTCCACTTTGCTCGGTCGGCGGCCATCCTTCGTACAGTGCCCCAACTCTGGTTCATTCTTTGCATCTCAGCCTCCACAGTCCTCCGCCAAGTTGTTTTTGGTTGGCCTCTCTTTCGTTTTCCTTCAGGGGTCCATAGCATAGCTGTTCTTGTGATGGCATCGGGGTCTCTTCTGAGGACATGGCCAACCCAGCTCCAGCGTCTGCCAGCTATGATGGTGTGCATGTCCTCTTACTTGCTCCGAGTAAGCAGATCTTGGTTGGTGATGGTATTCGGCCAAAAGATTCGGAGAATTTTTCTTAGGCATGTTGTGTGAAAAGAGGACAATTTACTGTTATAGATTAACCTATTTAGCAGAGAGGCCGGAGGAAGTGTATGATATTCTAAACATTGTCTCGAGTGTGGCTGGAAGAAGACAATATTTACCTAATTACATATCTCTTCTCTCCAGAAGTCATACATTCCTCCTTATTTTACATTTTTGACTTTGTCTATATCTACTTTCACACTACTCATTCGTACTGTGTCTAAACTCAGACATAATCTACTTCCATACTCGTGACAGATGCCTGTAATCCCAGACTCAGAGTTTGTGACGCGTTACATGTCTCGCGTACTCTTGTCATCTTGTATTTTCATCATCATCGTCATCATTGACACACTGGTAATAAACTTCCGAAACTTAACTCCGTATTTTGTTGGGGTGATGACGGGGAATGCAGCACTGTATCTGGTCGTCTTTGAGACTTTCTAATGACATGCAGGTACGCCCCTCGCCCACGTAAGTCTGCTGCCATTTCCTAGACGTCTGTGCCAACTAGAATAGGTTGTGAACTCACATTTGGGTTTTCTTCTTCTTCCTTCTTCCTCGTTCGTCCTGAAAAGGACGTTGGTTGCGTTGTGTCCGTTTACAGCAAAGCTGCGATATGTGTGCCTTTCGGCCGACACATCCGACTTCAGCACGGCATTTTTGGGGACCGGGTTTGCCTTCCCACTTCGATCCCTACTCTCCCAGTCAGACTGCAGTGATGCAGCCTGTTTCAAGGACCACCACTTGAAGGTAAAGTAGGGTCTTGGTCAGCTCTGGTTCGCTGACCCTGACACAAGCAGTCAACTATGGGTCGCTGACTGCATTCATCTCTCTAGCTGCGTCTTCGGTCCCACATTTGGGTTTTGATGTGTTGACTGTTACGCCCTCGGGAAGTATCTATTGTGTAACGGTAGACCTGGTTTTGCTGCTTGTCTTCAACCTGGGTAAAATTATCATCATTATCATTATCCTTGTCGCTCCTTGCGGAGCATGGAGCCACCAATACAGGTGGTCTACTTGCAGGAAGCCTGCACCAAGCATTCACATGCTTTTGAGGTTGTGGTTTCTGTGGCAATAAATTTTATATGATGAGATTTTCAGTCTCATGCACAACCTTATATTAGTTGCCTTGTACGACATGCATTAGGATGCAGTGTTCGGATTTTTTCTTTGTTTCTGTAGAGGCTCCTGGGAATTCAACGGGGCGGGGAAAAAAAATTAAAATTCAGACATACAACCTTCAACAATATGCAGCGTCTGCATATGATTTACTTACATAAGCAGGTTTTGGGAATAGATACATTTACTAATAGAGGCCCATAACCTAGACTCAGATTTCAAAATTCATGACGCGTTGCATGTGTTGAGTACTCACACTCCCATGAAATATTTCGCACGTACACGCTGACAATAAACTTCCCGAACTTGACTCCGTCTTTTGTTGGGGTTATTTTGTAATCAGCTTTCTGTCTGTGCCGCAATTTTAATACTACAGGGAACTTTTTTTTACTTTACAGGTGTGTGCCCTGCTTATTTTGTGGAATGCAGCTCATATAAATGTATAGCCAGTATGACGGGGAAAATGAAGTTTTAATCCGCGTGCGGAATTTCCCACATTAAAATTTACTGACATGTCCACCACCACGTTTATAGACTTAAATTATTATCACCGCGTGAAAGGGATTGTTGTTTTATGTTTATTGCCCGCGTAAAATGAGAAAGAGAGGGGGGGGGGGGGGGGGGGGGGGGGGGAGAAGAAATCTTCGAACGTCAGAAGTACTTAAAATAAACAACATGTAAGCCTCTTTGAAGCGTTGCTACGCGCTTTATTTCACGTAAGCTGTATATCCCGACAGGTTCCCGTCTTCTGGTCTTTGTTCTCGAAAATTGTTGCTTAGGGACTGGAACCTCGTAGAAAACTGAAAGTATTTGTTGTCAATGACAGCTTTACGGTGTAGTAAATAATGTTTGGTTATCTTTTGTCTGGAGTTTGACCACCTGAGTCCTCTGCGTGTCTCTGGCTGCTACTTTTAATCTGTTGGTTGGCTTTCCAGTCCATATATAGTTTTGGAGGTCAGTGAAAATAAGGAAATATGCAAGATACTCTTCTAGGTGTAAATATATTTTGTATATCATTCATTCAATCAATCAATCAATCAATCAATCATTCAATCAATCATTCAATCAATCAGTGTATTCCAGCTCCTCATGAAGCATAGGTCCTCAACAAAAACATTTTCTTTGTTATTCATTCAATCAATCAATCAATCATTCATTCATTCAATCAATCATTCAATCAATCAGTCAGTGTATTCCAGCTCCTCATGAAGCATAGGTCCTTAACAAATACATTTTCTTTGTCATTCATTCAATCAATCAATCATTCATTCAATCAATCATTCAATCAATCAATCAATCAGTGTATTCCAGCTCCTCATGAAGCATATGTCCTCAACAAAAACATTTTCTTTGTTATTCAATCAATCATTCATTCAATCATTCAATCAATCAATCAATCAGTGTATTCCAGCTCCTCATGAAGCATAGGTCCTCAATAAAAACATTTTCTTTGTCATTCAATCAATCAACCAATCAATCAATCAATCAATCAGTGTATTCCAGCTCCTCATGAAGCATAGGTCCTCAATAAAAACATTTTCTTTGTCATTCATTCAATCAATCAATCAACCAATCAATCATTCAGTCAGTCAATCAATCAGTGTATCCAGCTCCTCATGAAGCACAGGTCCTCAACAAAAACATTTTCTTTGTCATTCGTTCAAGGTCTTTTCGTGTCTTCTTTACCTTTTTAATGTCTGTCACCAGTTCTATTTCTCATGCGTTTTTATGTCCTTCTATTTCCCTAACCCTGGGGTTTCAAAAGCAGTGACTACCTTGTAATTCTAACAACTGGTTTTTCTTAATGTATATCCTATGCAGGATCTTCTCCTCACCTCTTGTTCCATTGGTGTGTGTAAACAAAATATATTTACACCTAGAAGAGTATCTGCATATTTTCCTTATTTTCCTGACCTCCAAAACTATTTATGGAACGGGAAAGCCAACCATCAGAATAAAAGTAGCAACCAAGACACGCAGGACTCAGGTGGTCATACTCCAGACAAAAGATAACCAAACATTATTTACTCCGACGTAAAGCTGTCATTGACAACAAAGTACTTTCAGTTTTCACTAGTTTCCAGTCCTAACAACCATATTTTTCGAGAACAAAGACCAGAAAGACGGACCTGTCCGGTATAAATACAGCTTACGTGAAATAAAGCCTTCAAAGACTTACTATGTTGTTTATTTTAAGTACTCTCTGACGTTCGAAGATTTCTTCGCCCCCCAAATAAAAAAGCCGTATAGCATCGGCCAAACCCAACAAGCGCCACTGACCCATCCAAATAACAATCAAACCACACACAAACCTACACCAAAACAAATCAACCAAAAAAGCCCCCACATACACCACACCACCCCACCCATCACACCACAAGCATGCAGAGAGCCTTTGCATCAACACCTCCCTCCGCCCCCCACAACCCAAACAAGCGCCCCCCCCCCAAACCACCCCCCAACACCCCCCACACACCCCCTGCCCCCACTCCTTCTCAACCCCTACTTCATCAGAAAAAACCCCCCCCCACAAACCCACCACCCACAATAACCTCCACCCAAGTCAAGCAATAATAAATCGCCTTCACCCCCACCCCACACACCTGAAATATACTCAAACTTCAACCCTCATGCTCCAAAACAGCAACCACGACCAACACAGAAACTCCACATCAAAGCCTCCCCAGTAACCCCGGATAACTCCATACAACAATACCATTCCCAACCAACGCCCTAAACCCGAACTCAAATGCAAACCCCACCGCACATCAAATACCAACCGCACCC
>JAMPIV010012092.1:0-12500 GCA_024509875.1 Oreohelix idahoensis
GCAAGGAAACCATAAAAATAACACACTGATTTGCTGTTTCATCACCTTTGTTCCAGCAGCAGAAACCTAAAGTCCAATTGCACGTACGCCACCAAATACTAACAAAATTAGGCCCTAGCCGAAAACCGTTGGCCTAGAGGTCGAGCTGCCAAATATGGAAAGGTCACCGGGCATGCTCAGTGAGCGAGGTCTAGCTGAATTCAGTGTATCGTTCTCATTCTCTTCTTTCCCCCCTCGTCCTTGTTTAACCGAGAAGGGTGGCAGACGGTGCAGATGGTTTAGCGTCCTCGTTATGGAATTAGGTCGGGGTCCATTCCCGGCCAATAAGATGCGTCTGCATAAGTAATAAGCTGGCGTAGAAAAGATTGTAAATAGTGTAACTGGAGGTCTAAAAACGGGAAAATATGAAATTTACGAGAAAGAAAATAAACACAGGAAGAACATGGTTAGCATTTTAAGTTTCATTTTATATGAATAAGAAAATCCTTTTCTTAACTACTGCCTTAGTAGTAACGGGACGCAGCTATTCATTTGTTTATTCTGTCTTTCGCTTGTATGTTTACATTCAATTCTTACTCCCACTAAGGTTTTCAGCAAGATGTGTTTTCATAATACCAAAATATCTTACTGTCTAACTTTTTCTTTATTTTTCTCTTCACTCCTAGCTTTCATATTACCTCTTTAGTTGTTTTCTTCTCTTCCCATGAGATGCGCCCCATTTTTCTATACAGTATATCTACAACTCAGGGGCCTTACTTGTCTCTTCCAACTGCTAAATCGTTGTCCATGTTTCTACATCATATACGAGTAGTAATGACAAGTATAAATAATATAACACTTCATGACTCTGTTTAGATGTTATTATCTGGGGATACTCGTGTTGTTTAATGGAAGTAAGACTATTCCTGTTCTCTTTATTTCTGTTCCACATCTGCCATCTATTCAAAGGCAGACGTCAAAGCTCAAAACGCGATCATCTTTCATTATTTCTTTCAGCTCGCGCGCCAAACAACCGAAAACTCGTTTGTTATCATCTCGACCAACAACATCCGGATTGTTGATACAACGCTGATAGAACAATCAGGTCTCCCGTCAGGGGAAACCCGTTAGGAGATATTCAACCAGTCAGTTTAAAGTGGCACTTATGAGGAACTGGGTTTTGATTTCAGTGGCTTCTTTCTGGCTTGTGGACACATGAGAAGCCAGTGTGGACAAAAGTGACAAGAGTCCAGAGGAAATTCAAAACTAAGGGTGACAGGCAAAGATACCGGGTTTGAAACATAGTGGCGTGACGCTACAGTCTACCCAGCTGTGAATGTGTACTTGACTCTGCTCTTGAGTTAGGGAAAGCAAAGGCAGCGAGGAAGGGAGCTGTTCACCCCACCTCTCGAATCTAGACCTTCTAAGGTAAAGTCTCTAACACCTCACTCTCTGTAGTGTTTTCATACTGAACGATTACGTTCATATAGTCCCATAACCACACCCGGATGTTGACACTAGTGCATGCGCAGTGGACAGCAATGGTCAACCGTCTTCGCTTCTTCTGATGACTAGGCTCTCAGCCAGCCAAGCTGCATTTCTTATTATAGAAACCATTTGATTTTAAATTAAATTGATTTGTTACTTATATTCAGTCTAGTTCTAGACATAACACTCTCCATGGCGGTAAATAAATAATACACATAAAGATATGTTTTCAGGCACTCGTGAGAAACAAAGAAGTAGCAAACTAGACAACAGAAAATTACAGAAGTGATTGGCTTACTGGAAACTCGAACCCAGGACCTTCTGAGCGAAAACACCATCTAGCTACGGGAGCGAATCGTGGCTACCCTCACTGCCAACTAAGCACCACAAAAATAGCGCTTCGTGGACAGGGTTCATTAGCGCGATTTTCCCCACGTAACAGAGGCTATGTACCTAGGAACGATCCAGGCTAATTAATGACGCAATCGCTGTTCCCACATGGTAGTATGTGCTATGGGACAACCTTTAACCTCACGAGCCTTGAGACGCCAACGATATAATAGTTTATTCTCTGTAGATTGTATGCCAGTTTGGTTATAGTCAAATGTCCTCATGTTTGCACTTTAAAAGGTTCACGGTTTGCCTCCCCTGCTTTGCAGTTGTGGTCCAGCAGTGACTAAAACACAAGAGTATCTAATATTGGCTTCCAAGGTATCTACCTGCGCGCAAGATTACTCTTGGGAGAGATGTAGATTGAAGATTAATGACACTTCTACCTTAAGGGGGCCTTCACAAGATATTTCCAGAAGTCACGAACAATGTTGCATTGGGCTGAACAATTGTTAACGCATTATATCTGGTCCGTTGCCTTTTGTGAAGGATGTAAGCAATGGTTTAGCCCGTTCAAGCCCCCAGTTGGCGTAAACTAACGAAATTCCTCTTATAAGTAATAGCTCTGTTTAGAGGTAAATATATGTCTAGGTATCTCTCTCTCTCTCTCTCTCTCTCTCTCTCTCTCTCTCTCTCGCTATATATATATATATATATATATATATATATATATATATATATATATATATATATATATATGCACAGTGGGCTGATCACCTGCTTGCCAACCAATCTGATTACGGAAACAATGATAGATTGTTTGGTCTGTTTTTGTTCCACAAAGACGCCACTAGGCGTGGTGGAAACAGCGATAGATTGATCAATTTGTTGTTGCCTTAAGACGCCACTAGGCGTACTGGCCACATACTGCTTTGCCGGTTGATGGCTAAGGATGGAAGAAGAAGAAGAAGAATATATATATATATATATATATATATAATATTCTGGCTCATACGTTTGCTTTCATACGTATACAACTGAAGCGACTATGATTGTTTAGTTTTAAAACAACATGTAACAATTTTAATAATGAATTAGTCTTTAACAGTTAAAATAAATATGGAAAGATTAGTGAAATTTAGCTAAATGTTTTTGTCACGGAGACGTAGGTGAGGATTTATCAAAAGACCGTTGCTTTCGCCTATTTTACCAGAAACTTAACTCTAGCTGAGTCCTGCAGCTGTGGTTCATCAATTCTGTGATGACGAAAGCCTTCTCCACATTCTCTTCCACTGTAGGCGGTTAGGGTGGATGCTTTTCTCTCACACTAGCGGCGTTAGGAGCACAAATCGTCTGATGGTTGTAACCACGAACTTTAGAAAAATAGAAAATCAAATGTCTTCTGCTAAGTACATTTGTTTGGAGCACTCTAACAGGCTCACGATCCCGGTGTCCGCCCACCAATGTTAAACTCTCAGAAGAATTTAATTCTCAAGCGCGCACAACGTAACTCCGAGAAGACGGTTAAATATTACTCTGAGGATTAACAGGTAAAATGTGTCTGGACAGTGAGAATATGATTTGTGCCTGACCTAACATTAACGAGTTACATACATCTCAAAAATGATATGCTACACTTGAGGCACACATGATGTAATCATCACTCATTACTGCTCCAGTCTGAGTCCTCGGGTCACCTTTGCTGTCGGGTTTCCGCACGACTAGTCAGAAACAATCACCAGCTTTTGCAGTAGGGGTTCATGCATATACTGTTTTCATATGTTGAGGTTGCCAGCCTCATATATAACCACTTAGCAAGAAACCTGTAAAATGTACATTAGTAAATAAATTGTTTACACTTACCCCAAAATTTTGGGAATACACAATCTCTTTGCATAGATTTAGACTGGACACAGCTCTGTTTTAAATGCTTCGAAATCACTTGGGTCTGGAAATTAGAGTTAATTCCTCTAACGGTGGATGGATGTTCTGTGAAATCACTGGCCTTGGAACACTTATGTTTAATTCCTCTATGACTTGTTATCAAATTCCTAAGTTTCCAGTCTTGTATTAAAAATGCGGATTTATTTGTATATTCCAAAGTTGCCCAATACTCGATCTGTTACTTATAGTTGTGAAATTTCTAAGTCCAATGTCTCTCTTTTCTTTCTGGCTTTTTTGAGTCGCTAGTCTGACGTTTGCGCTGCAGTCTGTGTACTGACTTTGATTTCATTACATTATATCTCGCAATCCTCAGTTCAAATTTAGCTATGTTTCCGCCTTATCTTCCAATGAGATACATTGTATATTCCGGCCTCTCAAATCAACCAATCCAATCGAATCTCGTTCAGCACTTCGTGGGTAGGGGTGTTTCAAATTAAAAAAAATACCCTCACGTGTTTCAAAATATTAAATTTAATATCCACGCGTGACCTCTTCATATCGTTGCGCCAGACTTCCGCTGGCATCTTGTGCTATCTACAGAAAACAAATGTTGTGCACTGATACAGCCCCGATGCTATCATCTGCAAATCTTGAGTTTCCAGACATATTTATCTGTAATCTCGATACAGAACGTACATCGGAAGCGATTACATCATTATCTCCCGTCTTGTGCAAACATAGGGATAGTCACTCTCCACCTTGGGTCAAATGTTCAAAGGGGTAAACCGGCTTATGTGATAACGTATAATCGGTCTAATTACCTGGCGGAACGTGAACACGTCTGGGGTGGTAAACAAGATAAAGACAGTCCCTTAGTCGATACTTCCGTATGCGAGTGGAGTGCTAGAGACTTTCCCCCACTAGATTCAGCATAAAATATTCCACATAATAATGACAGGGGAGAGAAAAATAAGAAAATATCACTCGCACGGGAATGTAATGCAATCCTGCCGAAGTGGACTTGAGATCGCACAACCGTATCGTCACAAAAGGTAAAGGTAGTCCCATATGAGATATTGCCGTAGGGGAGTGAAGAGACCAGGTTACTAGGTCCAGCATCGAGAGGTGGGGTGATCAGCTCCCTTCCTGACTGACTTTTCCTTCCCCAACTCAAGAAATAAAGCCAGGTACCCATTTTCAACTGGGCAGACTGGAGCGTGTCGATACCGTGAATCGAACTCAGCACCTTTGCAGCGAGAGACCAGGGCTCTAACCACGCTGTCAATCGGACGCTTGTTTGCACTTTACACAATGTAAAATAAACTTACTTTTCCATACTTCTTCTTCTTATTATTTGTTCATCCTGGAAAGGACGTTGGTTGCGTTGTGTCCGTTTACAGCGAAGCTGCGATATCTGCGCCTTTCGGCCGACACATCCCGACTTCAGCATGGCATTTTTTGGGACCGAATTTGCCTTCCCTCTTCGATCCCTATTCTCTCAGCCAGACTGCAGTGATGCAGCCTGTTTCCAGGACCACCACGTGGAGGTGGAGTAGGGTCTTGGTCAGCTCTGGTTCGCTGATCCTGACGCAAGCAGTCAAGCTATGGGTCGCTGACTGCATTCTCTATTGCTGCATCTTTGGGTCCCAGAACCCATTCTAAGTAGGTGTATTTGATTTCGTAAATAGTATTTTCTTCAGAAATTTTGCTTTTCCAATGAAGAAAATCAAGATTTTCTCAGAACCTTGATTTACGTTACTAATGTTCCTATAACTTCCTTGTTTTTTTTAGTAAATCAATGAGATTCAGCACAAATAATTTCCATAGGATATTAAAACTTTTGTCAGATCTGATTATTGATATCTTTACAAAATTTTGATTTATTGCAATTATTTTTGCATTTAGAACATTTAGAAAATATTGTAAATATTTTTAGATACCAATTTTAAAGTTCTATATCTCAGGATCTACTTATCAAAAAATCCAATTTGACTAAAAATTTTTAAAATGTAATGATAAACATTACGTTTAAATTTGGTACTTATAGCTTAATAAATAAAAAAAAAAGCCTTTACAAATTAAAATAGAACAATAGAATCCAATATAGCTGCAGTTTCCATGACAACGAATGACACAACACTATCAAACTTTTCATGATGGTTATCTATGACTGATGTAGGTTAAGTCTGTCTATTTTCATTGAAATCCTGTGAATAATACAGTGTAAGTGTAGGATAAAGAGAAGGGATAGTACCTCACGGTGAGAGACAGCCATGTCCTTTTTAGGATAGTCAGGATCCTATTTGGTTCTCCTCTCTTTATCTAGCTCATGTATGGCTCCACGAATACCGCTTGTGTACGGCGGTGGCCACATCCCGGGCAACAGTCTTGGCTGACTGGCTAAACTACATGAGTGGAGTAGGAGTAATCTTATTCAAGGGAATGTCCATCCCTAGTACACAAAGACTGAGACGGTGAGTGAGGCGGAGGAATCTAAGAAGATCAACGGCTCGCAAAGCGGAACAGCTAAGTGTGTGGCGCACTAGAGGCGTGTCGGACATAGACAAAGACAACGGCTAGCCACCGTGGAAGAGATTGGGGCCTTACCACGTACATCCTACAGAATGTAATGAGATCACAACAACATAAGAACCGATGTGTAGAGAACTCTCTGTCCCCTGGGGAAGAATCTACTGTACAAATTAACAGGGAAGAGGCAACTCCTCTAATGAGTAAGGAAGTACATAATGACGAGTGTTCCTCAAATTCTGTTGAAAGGGAGCATTCTGAGAAAGACCACCTAAAAACTAGTAGGAGGAGCCTAAAAATAGGAACATGGAATGTTAGAACTCTAAACAGAGAAGGAAAGCTTGACAATTTAATATTAGAGGCAACAGACATGAAACTCGATATACTGGGAGTTGCAGAGGCAAGACTATTGGATACAGGCTACATAAAAAGAGAACAATACACGCTTATACACTCAGGAGGAGGAAAACATGAAAGAGGGGTAGGAATGTTGATAAAGAAGGAGTTAAAAAAATACGTATGTGGATACTGGACACACAACGACAGAATGATGTTACTAAAGATGAGAGCAAAGCCATTCGACAAATCAATTTTACAAACTAATGCACCAACTAAAGATCACAGCGAGGAAGAAATAGAAGAATACTATGAAGAGCTACAACTTACTTAGTACTTACTTAGTCGTTCCCCTTCTACCGTGAGGTGTAGAAGTTTGGAAGAGAGAGCGCCAGACTATCCTATCGGCTGTCTTCCTCCTGGCCTGGTTCCATTCTAGTCCTCGGTCCTTCAAAGATTGTCTAATGTTGTCCTCCTAGCGGACTCTGGGTCGTCCTGGGGGTCTGGATCCCTGGCTCTTTGTTTCCCATGCTTGTCGTGGTAGCCGATCTTCTTCCATTCTGCAGACATGGCCACACCATCTTAGTTGGGGCTGTTCTACTTGGGTCTGCAGGGGGTGGGATTTTAGGCCTTGACGTATCGTCTGGTTGCGGACCATGTCTCTTCTTGTTACTTCAACCACCTTCCTCAGATACCTCATTTCTGAGGTTTGGATCTGGCTTTTATGAGTTGTAGTCATTGCCCATGACTCGCATCCATATGTCAAGACTGGGACATAGGTGGAGCGGTATACAGCCATCTTCGTTTTCTTACCAACCTCTTTCTTGCTGAGGAATCCTCGATTTATGGCCTGAAAAAAGTCTCCCAGCTGCTGCTTTTCGAGTGGCCAACTCTTCTTTGATGCCTCCTTTTCGGTCTATAACAGCTCCGAGGTATTTAAAGTGGTCGACCTGCTCCAGGACCTATTCTCCCAGCTTAATCTGATGTCTTATTTCTTCTCGTGATATCACCATGGATTTTGTTTTAGAGCTACTTATGACCATCCCTCTCTTCTCCAGCTCTTCCTTCCAGACTTGCAGGTTGGATTGGAGATGTGCCTCTGATTAAGCAATCAGGGCAACATCATCAGCAAATGCCAGCTCTGAAATACATACTTGTCCCATCTTCCAGTACCCCACTGAATACTTTCTTGTTCTTTCCTTACATGACTTGATAACATCGTCCATGAGGAATATGAAAAGATAAGGTGACAGGATATCACCTTGTCTTACCCCAGTGGTGGTCCTGAACTCTTCTGACTTATGGTTTTCTGTCCTCACATAATTTCTGCAAGACTTGTAGAAGCTCTGTATAGCATGAATCAGAGGTGCTGCAATGTTCTTCCCTTGCCAAACAGTCCCAAAGTTTGCTCCAGGGGACCCCGTCAAATGCCTTTTCCAGATCTATGAAACAAAGATGGATCTCACTCTTATACTCAAGGGCATTTTCACTCAGCTGTCTGAGTGTGAAGATTAGGTCTTGAGTACTTCGGTTTGCTCGGAATCCGCACTGGACCTCATCCAATTGTGGCTCAGCTAGGCATCGGAGTCTCTGCTCTAGGATTCTAGAGTAGATTTTACCAAGGACACTGAGAAGGGATATGCCTCTATGGTTTCCACATTGTCGATTGTCACCCTTTTTGAAAATTGGTGTTATGATGACAATCTCCCAGTCCTTTGGTATGGTCTTGTTGCACCACGCTGCCTGTAGGACCCTTAAGAGTAATAGGTCGCCTGATGCCCCCATGTACGTAACCATTTCTGGTGTTATACCATCATGCCCTGCTGCTTTGCCCATCTTGATTTTCTCCAGTGCTGCCTTCGGTTCTTCCATCTTTATGTCATCTTCATCATCATTTGTTTCCTCTTCTGTGCTAGTTGCAAAGACACATCATGACGCCGACAAATTCAGATCACAATCCGGTCGTCATCAAAGTAAATATAAAAAAGCATGGAGCAGATATAGAAGAGTCAAAAATAAATATCAACAAAACCCAGAAGAAAAAGTAACCACAAAATGGGAATGCTTAAAAACAAGCATACAATCAGCAAATGCAAATTTACCTAAAAAGGAGCCTCATCATCTCATCTCAACCCGTAACCCGTCATGGGTCGTAGGGGTGCCATGGTGGAAGCATCAGCAGACAGGGTCCTCCACTGCTCTCTATCCTCAGCAATGCGTACAAGTGTGGAAAAACCGTGTCCTGCCAATTCTTTGATGTTATCAGCCCAGGATTTTCTTTGCCTTCCTCTTCTCCGTTTACCTTCGACTGTTCCCTGGAGGATCGTTTTCGAAAGGGAGTCATGACGAGTTACATGCCCAAACCAGGGAAGCTTTCGACGTTTCACTACTGATAAAAGTGGTTCTTGGTGGCCTGCATAGGTGTTTATTTTCGATATATACAATACAGGATATATACCACATGACATGAAGACATCAGTTTTTATAACATTGCCAAAAAAACCTAATGCAACAGAATGTTCAGACTTCAGAACAATCAGCCTGATGAGTCATGCAATTAAGATACTGCTCAAATCATACAGGAAAGAATAAAAAGTAAGGTAGACAGCGAAATCCAAGAAGAATGTCGTGAATTAATCAGATAGGTAATAGCTGTTTATAGCCCTGTCTGAACAGAGGTGATAGCGTTGACAATGTGAAAGTAAGGGGTAAGAAATAGTTTTATCACTAGGTGATCGTGTAAGAGAAAGGACAGTCTCTGGATAGAATACTTTATCTAGTCCAGCCTATCTGGATGACTAACTTTAAATCAGACGTACTTTCTCTCCCTGTAAGAAATACAAGTTACACTGCACTCACATGCGCACAATTATGTGACAAATACGCACGAACGTGAAAACAAACTATGAATAACATATAATGAATAGGGGTTGACCGACACGGTAACTAAAGGTTAATTAAGTTTATTATCAATAGAAAATAGCAACACAAATCATATACATAAATAGATCATGGTTTACAGACAAATGAAAATTAATCAAATAGGTTCCCCCCTCTGGTAAAGGAAAAGAAAGAAGATCCCAACAGAGGTTAATTAACCCAAAAGATCAAAAAAAGTTAACAACAAGTTATGAGATAGTCAGTATGGGAAAAGAACAAGTTCTAAATGTAAGTTATCCCGTGACTACTCAGATTAGTGAGACAAAAAGAAGAAACCATATAAGTATACTGATGGTAATCAAAGACATAAGTTTCTTTCTCCGTTCATCCAATTCATATTCATTCAGTGGCCACTTTCAGATTTATGCTTACCCCAGTAGTTGTTACAGGCATTCCAAGGAAATACACTAATAAGTAATAAGACTATGTATTGTTCAAATTGAGTTATGCCGAATCAAGCCCCAGATGCGCCGTAATTGCTGACTGCAAATTTCACGGGAGTCGCTAGAGTCGGTGACTTAATTTGTCCTGGATACAATAAGTTATCTCTGCCCTCAGTTGGTGGGAGTAAGGCTCATAGTGGTGATCGCCGATGTAGGATGAATGAAACATAGATAGTTCTTAGGTGTCTAGCTTAAATTGGCTGATACACTAGGTTAAGTTACACAAATGATGCTGACAGTATATTTCGCCACAGCTAGCTGATGAGATTGATATAAATAAATCTGGTAATAGTTCTGGTCCAGTTAATATTATAATTAATGTTTCTATTGTTAAAGGTTTATTGATGGAAGATACTGGTGGGGTCATCAAGAAGATAAATGTTATTATTACTTTCGCTGATAAATGGCGATCAGCATAAGTCGGGCTTACGGATGGCCGACAAGGTGTGTGACTATGGACAATATAACATACGCGAATGTGTATAGGTTCTTTAAGTGTGTCTATGATAAGTCACTCACACCACAGCAACGTAGAAGTCAGGAAATATTGTAAGACCTGGCAACGTTATACAGTTTATTGACGAGACGGTCACGTAGACATCGTAGCAATACAATTCACAGCATACTCATGAAGCAACATGTAAGTAAATCCATAACAACGGTTGCATAAACCACCACAGCAAATCATGGGCATTAAGTAAAGAATATCCATCAGGAAACATGAATCAGCAAATATGTGAATAGGCTGCAGGACATAGCAGCACATATTTCATCTCGTAATAGTACAGCAAAAATATCATTCCAGTAAACAGTACATTGGCAAGCCATTATCCAAGGCTCAGAATAGCAAATACCGGGGCAAAGAACATTCCCGTCAATATCTCTCAATCTACAATAACGTACGTTAGTAAGTAAGCCGTAATCCCTGGCTTAGAATCAATATCAATTATTAAATATTCCTTTCACATCAAATAGAATATATGCTGGGACGCACTAGCAAAAAATGGTAAAGCGTCCATTTCCCAGCTCTGCCAGCCAAAAACTGTCACGAAAAATCCGCTGCTTAAAACAGCTCAGTACCCAATTCGTTCAAGCGCAAACTCGCAGCTTGAGATGTGAGCAGAATTCATCCGCCTTTCCCCCCAAAACTATTTCTATCATATTTTTAAATAAAGAAACAACTAACAGCTAGTCAGTAGAGCTGTGTACAAAAACTACCGAGCATACAGCCCCCCAATTAAGAAAAATCTCTCAACACACAGAGAGTGTTAACTTGCGTGTACAAAAAATTGACCCGTACATACAAATCTTCTACAGTTAACTCCCCTTAATAAAACATGGCTTAACACTATTCTGGTTTCTCTCATGAAAAAATGAGGGAAAAGGACCGCACAGGTCACAGCAAGAAGCTCATTAAATATATATGGATGCTTATATGGTATTATAAGTTCATGTGATCGTAAGTTCATATGGCCATAAGAAATCCGCTAGTACTCAGGTTTGATCAGCCTAGATTAAAGGAAAGAATATATAAACATGTAACCAAACTTAATTAGCGAGTAATTAAATTTACTTTACGGCTGGAAAATTTCTATAGTTATTTAATTAGCACAGAAAATCTCAGTGCCCGGCCAATTTGCCGTTCGATTTTTCTATGAAAGGAAATATTACCACCTCTGCCGCGTCTCAAACTCGTAAGTTTAATTACACTGAAAATGTAACACTCCAATATACGTCTCAGACTGATCGTCCCCTTGATTCTTCAAAGAAATTATTAAACGCATGGACTCATCCCGTGTGTTCCCCTGATCAAAGAATCAATTACGCCATGCTCCGCGCGCTCTGCTCTCTGTTTCACCGTGCTAATTGCTCAAACAGCTCACGTGTTTATTGCACTAGTGAAACCGGCGTTCCTATAGCAAAAAATATACTTGAAAAGGGGGGAAAGGGGGGGGGGGGGGGGGCAAATGTGAATGAAAACTTGCTGCACATTTTCATATGTGACAAAGAACAGTTTGGTTTTAGACAGAACAGTGGAACAAGAGAGGCAATATTTTGCCTAAGAATATTAGCAGAAACATATACAGTGGTCCAAAAAAGTATGTACATGTGCTTCATTGACTATAAGAAGGTTTTTGACAGAGTTCATCATGAGAAAATAATTGAATGCATCGGAGACATAGGTATTAATGGAAAAGATATAAGAATACTCAGTAACCTTTATTGGGAGCAAACTGCCACAGTAAGATCTGGAAGGAATTATTCACCATACATAGACATAAAAAGAGGTGGCGGACAAGGTTGTGTGCTGTCCCCCTGCCTATTTAATTTATGCACCGAAAAATTTTTCAATCAGATACAGGAAATACCAGGACTGAACATCAGTTGACGGTCAATAAACAACCTTAGATATGCAAATGATACCGTGTTGTTAGCTGAAAGCGAATAGGAGTTACAAGAACTAGTGAAGCAAGTGAACAGTATAAGTCATGAATATGGACTCGACATTAATATTGAGAAAACAAAAACTATGATAATTAGCAAAACAGACGATAAACTCACATTAAAGAT
>JAMPIV010012092.1:15000-182526 GCA_024509875.1 Oreohelix idahoensis
ATATTTTCAGGACAATTTTGCCTTATAGCAAGTAAAATAAATAAAGTCCTTCGTGATTTAAAAAAAGAAATTTTATTTATGACTTTTTTAAATAATTGATCAAATTGTGCGATTAATCTTCAATTATAGAAATTCGATTAATCGATTAAGATTTTAAAAATCAATAACAGCCTTAATTATGTCAAGAAAGTATGACATAAAAACTCTATAATACTGTCGTGTTATGATTAATGGAGAACGGATTATTAGTAAAGGGACACAGCCCCACAAAGTACAAATGTGTGTAAGGAAAGCAATGGTTATCTAAGGGAGGCAATTTAAATTTACGTTTAACAAAAATACAGATTTACGTGATGTCCAAATGCACAAAAAAAAAAATAAATAAAAAAGATCCCAAATAAAACAAGACAACAACATCTGGAGGGCGGAGTAGCCGTGTTAGCTTCTCACTCTATAGGCCAATCATAGAGGAATAAGGTATCCCGGGACAGCTGTCAAAAGGGCGCACAGACTTAACTTTTCTTTTCGAATCATGCCTGGTGGCGTCTTGTATGGCAGCAGCTAACTGTCTCCACTTTGCTAGGGCAGTGGTCACACTACGTGTGGTGCCTCAACTCTTGTTCATGCTTTGCATTTCTGCCTCCATTGTTCTCCGCCAGGTGGCTTCCAGAACAGGGATTGTCAGGTCATCAGGTTTTCTCATCACCCAATACTTTTAATCTTAAGCACTCGTGTGAGAGTGGGTGCATGTTAACATTGTTCATCCTCTTTTTTTTGTCATGTCCGCAGAGAGAAGCCTGCCTTAAATTATTATTTTATTTTTATATATATATTTTATTATTATTATTTTTAAATTTTTAATGCATATGTACATGTGTAGTTTGTGAGTGTGTGTGGGTACACACGCTTGTGCAAACGAACATATTATTTGTATTCTCTTTTAATTTTTGGTTTGATTGATGTTAAATAAATAATATACGGATGCACGAAAGAAGGTATATAAATGTGTACGGAGGTACTTGTTTATGTTTATAGTATTTAATTGTAATCAAAATGTAATGGTTTTGGAAGTGTGTTGATGTATTCTTTAAAATTGGTATTATTCAACAACAAACAAATGAATGAACAATTCATGTGTTGCGGGTCGCACTAGTGACTCGTCATAGATGCATTATTTTTTGGTGATGCCTAGATGGCAGGGAGGACAGTGTGATGCGGTCGCACGGAAGGTCTTCGATTCCTGGGTAAGCCACTCACGTCTGTTGTTTTTCTGTTGTCTAGTTTTCTTTTTTTTTTTTTTAATTTCCTCGCACGAGGTTGCATATTTTTTCCTCGCATGAGGTTGCATTGGCCCCTGCCCATACCCGGCTCTGGTCAAGACCACATGTCCCAACACACGAAGACCCAATGACACCATGTGTCATTGTAGGGATCTTCTATGTTTTTACACAAAGGACCTCATGACATAAATGTCACTACTGGTCCCTGCGTCTAGACACATGATCCTAGCTGTCACGTAGGGTTTATATTCATTTAATTTCCTACATCTTCTTCCTATTCTTTCACATAAACTCTCTCTTTTAATATCTCTGTACTTTTTTTTTTCCTGTGTATTTTTCATCCATTCGTTTTGCGAATATTATTCTCATATAATTTGCAAACTTTACCTTTTTCCTTTCTCTAAAACTGAGAATCGCGCTAGGACGATATTACGTAGATGTCAGGGCTGCAGGGCGTCAGAAGGCGTGATAAGTCGGTTCGCTGAACACAGGACGTAGCAAATCGTCTACATTCTCACCGAGCGCGCGAGCTTCTTCTCGGCATAAGTCCCGGTGAGGTGTGATACTTTACATCTGCACCGGTCAGTATCCAGACATTTGGCTGGAAAATCCCAAACTGACACGGCGCTCACTTGGGCCATGGTCAGCTGTAGTGTGAAAACTGCCCTGAAATGGAGTCAGGCTGTCTGGGATTTGAAACTGACACGCGTACATCGTGGTCAGTAGGTGACAGTTACGACACGCGTTAAGCGGACGTAAATGTTGGGAGTAGGGGAGATAATTTCGCTTGGCGAAGTAAGTTTGGGCCCTTTGTCTGATTTTAAGATATTGGCCAAGTTTGAAACTTCAATTTCATTCTCGCTCATAGACTCCACAGTAGATAGGTCGCTCGAAAACAGAATAGCTGTTAGCGAAGATCTCAGTTTGTTTCGGCAATTTGTCGAACTTCTACACTTCCAGAAATATTTTCAGCATTTTTATTCTTAAGTTGTGCGACTACCTGTAATTCTGTGGTTGAGGTAATTAATATGATAGATATATAGATTTTGTGAGTGTTAAAGTGTTAAATCGCTTAATTCATTTTAATCTATTTCTTTAGCGCAGAAGAGAAATAAAGTGGTAGGCTATTATATTTTCTAGGGAAGCATTCAGTGGAAAGCAGAATAAAATTAAAATTTCTAGCTTATAACGGCAATTGTAGCTATTTATAAATTTAATTTAACTGCTAATACTCAGTCGAGTGTATTTTTCTAAACTAACTATAAACTCTAGAATCGAGCCTCATGAATGATGACGGGATACGCACGTGTTCCTAATTTATGAGGAATGCTGATTTTTAAATATAACTTACGTCACGGGAAGTTTAAATGATAAGCAAAGCTCTCTGCTTGCAAGTTTAAATGTAAGTTTTAACCAGTACAGATTCTGTTTATTATATTATATGTGTTATTTTTCCTCCACACAGTGAAAGTTTTGGGGTGACCCTAACTTTACCAGCACCTAGTAGTAGTTTCCATACTTGTGAAGAAATAGACAGTCCTTATTTTGAACCACGTGGGTTTTCTCAAGTAACACTGATCTGACGGTGCAAGTTAGACAGAAATACTAATATCCCTATAACGGGTTTTCAAAGACTGTAATGATAAATACTGGACCTTGGAGCCAGCACTTAATTTCTTCTAGAAACTCTATATAATTTGCTGCCTGGTGGCGTGAATATTAACAATCATTTCCCGACTAGATTATATCTTGTGGACAAATCTGTGGTGTGACTAAAGTGAATCCTATACTGAGGGAAGGCACCGACCTGACATTCAGCATTTTTTTGAAACCTACGCTATTGACCCTGTGCTCTGCTAACTCCCGCGCCTGGAATAATTGTTAGGTGACGTAATCAGACATTTGAACAAATTTGCATACCCAAGTAGTCGTTCCCGGAGACTCCAAGTTTAATACGTCTTTTGGAACTGGGGACTTCTTGGCAGAAGACTGCATTTTTTTGAGTCTGTGTGAAAATCTAAGATCAATGTGTTCCAAGAGGCAGCGAGCAAAGTCGTGAGTACCTGAATGAGAAGCCATGGCGGAATGAATGAGTGTACACTGGTCTGAGTGATATTTTCACTATTATATCTTTGACACCCTGTTGCTGTCCTAATTTTTTTTTTCCAATCTGCATAATTTGTTGCTAAGGCTAGAGTTCTTGTGTTTTTGTCTTAGGTTAAATCAGATTTTTTTCAAACTCTGTGCATATAATTACGAGATAAAACAAAGAAAAACTCTTAGACTCAAACCCTATGTATCTGTGACTCTGGCGCCATCATCTGTTCTCTTAACGGGGCCGGGCTAAACCTAGAGTTAACATTATAACGGGGCTATCATCCTTGCAACATTTCCTTGATTTTTTATGACTATGTGTATATGTATTTTTCTTGATGTACTTTCTTTGATGTTGTGAGCCGATTTTTCCTGATAATAAAATCGCTCTTGAACTTAATAATCGTGTTTGGTCAGCTCGTTCTAGATAATATATATATCATTGTTATAGTTTTCCCACGTCTGTGTGTTTACCTGTCGTCACGTGTATGTGCGTGCCTGTGAGTGATAGAAATATACGTAATATGTATATTGGTGTAGTCTGTCTGACGCTGTAACAACTGTTGTAGAAGATAGGTGAGAGAGAGAAGAATTCTTTTCGCTTTCAGAGACAGCCACTATATCAAATCTATCATCTCACGTGTGTGGAAATTCTATTACCTTTCACTAACTCTCACTGAGTCTATCACCTATTCAAACCTATTCAGAAGGGACCAAACCTAGTCCTAATTCTCCTATCGGAAATCTACGACAAATGGGGACTCGTTTCCGGTCTTTGAACTTAGAATAGAAGACGAGTACGACAAACGTGGACTCGTCTATCTGATTTTGTATTTTAGATTCTTATTCTGTAATAGAGTAAGAGTGTGATGTCTTGTGACTGTGTATCTTTTAAAAATAATTACCCCCTAGACTAGCGATCTGTTTACGGGCGTGCTGACCACACAAACTAATAAGTTTTTTCCACAGCATCTTTGAATAATATACATTTTGGTTATAGGTTGATTTTGTCGGGATATATGTTAACTGCTGATTGTAATACTAAATGCTGGTAAAGTGGTGAGTGTATAACATTCACTGGGTACTGAGGCAGAACGGCGTTTGAACTAAGTTAAGGAGTGTGTTTCGGACTTTTTGTCCAGATTAATTCCCTCCCTTACCCGATCTGACTTCAGGGGGCGAGCTTATAGTGGATTTAAAAAAAAAAAAAAAAAAATTAAGGGATTTTTCTCTTTAATTTTTGCAATATTCTTTTGCTTTTCCACTGTAGCAACTTATTTTTCAGTTGTAATCTTAACTACCATTTATTTGGCGTAGTCGTGTTTTGCATTGAGTGCTTTATTGCCGATAATAGCAGCGATAGTTAGATTTTATTTTGGAGGAGGTATCCCAGGGTTAAATATATCATCTTTTGATTTTTGGTAATTTTTTTCTCGTAAGTGGTAGGAACCAGTGTATCCTTTTTCCTATTTTCTTTCTCCAATAGTCTCAGTCACTGACCAAATATGGCCGAGAGAGCAAAGCTTAGACAGCTTCTCAGGGACGAAGCGAGACAAGAAGGTTTGGACGGAGACGAAGCGAAAGCTTTTGTCAGGGACGAACTTGAGAGATATGATGCGGAGAGGAAAGAAGAAGCAGACCGTCTATTACAGCAGAAGAAGATGGATGAAGAAATGGAAATTCGCAGGGCGAACGAACGAGAGAAGGAGAGACAGCATGAGGAAAGAGAGAAGGAGAGACAACATGAGTTGGCTCTTAAAGCTCTAGAGTTCCAAAGTCGTGGGGCTGCCTCTACCTCCAGCAATGGAGAGTCTTCTCCTCATTCTTCCTTAACTGACCCTGCTAACACTCAATCTCTTCAACTAAATGCTATGTCTTTCACTCTTGAATCTTTTCCTTGTCCAAATGAGAAGATTGACACATGGTTAGAAAAATTTGAGAAAATTGCAACTCTGTACGGGTTAGAGAGGTCGCGTTGGAATATGAAACTTTCCCAGGCCCTAAAAGGTTCTGCTTATGATGTTTATTCTAAGCTGGAAAGTAGCCAACAAGACGACTACGATGTGTTGAAGAAAGCGTTACTGGAGCGCTTTGAAATGAACGCTCGCAAGTTTTTGCAACTGTTTCGCAACAGCCGGAAAGAGAATTCTGAAACTTTTCACCAGTTCTCATCTCGTCTTAAGGGATATCTAACAAAGTGCCTTGAGCTTTCGCAGCTCCCCTCTACCTATGAAGGTCTTGAGGAACTTGTTCTAATTGAACAAATAAAGAACACTTTGTCTGCTGATACCCGGAGATTTCTCGCTGAGCAGGGGGCAGAGAAACTTGAAGACATTTTGGAAAAGTCTGAGCGTTATCACAATGCGCTGGCTGAACTACCGGCCACAAAGCGGAAACCGACAGAGGAGCATTTTCGAAAACATAACCTAGAGCAATCTTCTCAGGCTTCTAACCAAAACAACCACAGAGAAACTGGACCTCAAAACCCCCCTCCTGAAAAATCCAAGTTCTACAAGAACAAGTACCCCAACCACCCCAAACAGTCTGATCAACCCGACCGCCCTACATGGCAGCGTAGCCAGAAAGGACAAGGTGGCAAAGGGAGAACCCCCGAGCACGGGACATATGATCAGACCGAGCACACCGAGCCTAAACGCATCGGATGCTTAATAACAGTCTCGCAAGGCGGAATTATTGACAGTGATTCCCAACCTCTTGGGGATAGACCCTCAACGCGAGGTATTGTTATTTTGAACGGTTCTCAAACTTCTTGCTTATTTGACACGGGGCTTTCTTACGATTGCATTGTTGCCAGAAACCTGGTTAAACCCGGTCAAGAGAAGGAGAGACCGTCAAACTTTGTGGAGTTCGTAAGAGTGATGCACCTACAGCGCTTCCCATCGCATTGGTGGAGATACACTCTGACTTTGTCAGAGGTGTGATCAAAGCGGCTGTTATGGATGATCCCATCTACCCAGTCATACTTGGCGGGAGATACGTGTGTATTGGGAAACCGGAAGAGCCGATTGTGGCAGCAGTAACTACAAGAGGGCAAACCAAGAAGGAACGGGAGCCTGCGCCAAATTTGTTACCTATGGAACTTAAAGAAGCGCAATACAAGGACCCTACTTTGGCACCCTGCTTTAGGAAACTGCCCATGGCTAAGGAACCCAAACAGCACGGGGACATTTTTTCTGAGGATGGCGTACTTTATCGGAGAACGGGCAAGCCTGACCAAGGTTACAACCAGCTCCTAGTACCGAAACAGTACAGAAGCCAAATCCTAGAAATGGGGCACTCTCTTCCCTTTAGCGGACATATGGGACAGAACGCCACAAACCAACGTATAACCACTCATTATTGGTGGCCAGGAGTAAACACTGATATTATCAGGTACGTCAAATCCTGTGCCCAGTGCCAACGGGTACCACCCAAGCAACGGGCACCCCCAGTCCACATGGGTGAAATGCCAATAATGGGAACACCATTCGAACGGGTTGTGATCGACATTTTAGGGCCTTTCGAAAGGACTAAAAGAAGGAACAGGTTTATCCTGACCTTAGTCGATACATGCACTTTATGGGCGGAAGCTATCCCGCTAACATGCGCAGATGCCAAACATGTCGCAGAAGCCCTCGTGCAGATTTTCACTCGGTTGGGATTCCCTCAGCAAGTGTTGACGGATAATGGATCTCCATACCGAAACCTGTTGATGGATGAGATCGTTAAGATCTTGAGGACCAAACACATCCACACTAAGCCATATACTCCGGCGGGAAATGGGCTCGTGGAACGTGCTAATGGAAACCTCACCATGATGCTAAGTAAGCTGGCACAAGTGAAACCTGAAGATTGGGATCTCTGTATTCCTGCAGCATTATTTGGCTACAGAGAATCTCCTCATACTTCCACAGGATTTCCGCCAGCTACACTCTTATTTGGCAGACCCATTAAGGGCCCGCTTGAAGCCTTACTTCAGTCTCTGACAGACGAGAAGGCGGATGAGACAGTCGTCTCAGCAAGTAAATATGTGTCGGTTTTAAAGGAAAGGTTGAAACTAGGGTGGGACCTAGCAACGACTAACTTTAAGCGAGCTCGCACAAAGCACGCTAACCGATACAGGAAAGTCGCGGAAGAGAGAGAACTGGAAACAGGAGAGAAAGTTTTGGTGTTGCTCCCTACCGAGAACAACCAACTGAAGATCGGATGGCAAGGGCCGTTTACCGTCCTGAAAAAGATTTCTAAGGCTAACTACCAGATCTCTATTGAAGGAAAGGAGAAGGTTTTCCATTTAAATCTCTTAAAGAGATACTTGGAAAAACCAGTGCCAACCTCCGACCATCTCCTGACGATCGCCAAAACTGACGAAGATGACGATAGTGGCAGGGATATTCCACCGCTATCACAGGAAATCTTTCAAAAATGTCAGAAGCGGCGACGCTCTTTCAAGCGCGCATATGAGACATTCCAGGGGAAGGAAACTTTGAGGAGTGGACTTGAGTAGGAATTGGACAGAGATGGAGGGGGAGATGGAGAGGGAAGAAGACAGACACCCCGAAGCTACGGTTATAGGAAATTAAACTCCATAACGTAGACATGGAGTGCTTCCATATCTTAAAGGGGGGAGGCTCTGTCACGTAGGGTTTATATTCATTTAATTTCCTACATCTTCTTCCTATTCTTTCACATAAACTCTCTCTTTTAATATCTCTGTACTTTTTTTTTTCCTGTGTATTTTTCATCCATTCGTTTTGCGAATATTATTCTCATATAATTTGCAAACTTTACCTTTTTCCTTTCTCTAAAACTGAGAATCGCGCTAGGACGATATTACGTAGATGTCAGGGCTGCAGGGCGTCAGAAGGCGTGATAAGTCGGTTCGCTGAACACAGGACGTAGCAAATCGTCTACATTCTCACCGAGCGCGCGAGCTTCTTCTCGGCATAAGTCCCGGTGAGGTGTGATACTTTACATCTGCACCGGTCAGTATCCAGACATTTGGCTGGAAAATCCCAAACTGACACGGCGCTCACTTGGGCCATGGTCAGCTGTAGTGTGAAAACTGCCCTGAAATGGAGTCAGGCTGTCTGGGATTTGAAACTGACACGCGTACATCGTGGTCAGTAGGTGACAGTTACGACACGCGTTAAGCGGACGTAAATGTTGGGAGTAGGGGAGATAATTTCGCTTGGCGAAGGTTTGGCCCTTTGTCTGATTTTAAGATATTGGCCAAGTTTGAAACTTCAATTTCAGGAAATCGTCGCTCATAGACTCCACAGTAGATAGGTCGCTCGAAAACCAGAATAGCTGTTAGCGAAGATCTCAGTTTGTTTCGGCAATTTGTCGAACTTCTAGACTTCCAGAAATATTTTCAGCATTTTTATTCTTAAGTTGTGCGACTACCAGTAATTCTGTGGTTGAGGTAATTAATATGATAGATATATAGATTTTGTGAGTGTTAAAGTGTTAAATCGCTTAATTCATTTTAATCTATTTCTTTAGCGCAGAAGAGAAATAAAGTGGTAGGCTATTATATTTTCTAGGGAAGCATTCAGTGGAAAGCAGAATAAAATTAAAATTTCTAGCTTATAACGGCAATTGTAGCTATTTATAAATTTAATTTAACTGCTAATACTCAGTCGAGTGTATTTTTCTAAACTAACGTATAAACTCTAGAATCCAGCCTCATGAATGGTGACGGAATACGCACGTGTTCTTAATTTATGAGGATTGCTGATTTTTAAATATAACTTACGTCACGGGAAGTTTAAATGATAAGCAAAGCATTCGTTTTGCTTGCGAAATTATTTTTAAATGTCGCAAACTTTACCTGTTTATTATATCTTAAACTATGTGTTATTTTTTCCTCCACATGTCAGGCTGCAGTTTTGGGGTCTAACTTGACCAAGTCTAGTCGTAGTTTCCATACTTGGACGTAGCAAATCGTCCATTTTGAACCATGAGCGCGCGCGGCTTTTTCTCAAGTTACCCGGTGAGGTGTGATACTTTACATCTGCACCGGTCAGTATCCAGACATTTGTCTGGAAAATCCCAAACTGACACGGCGCTCACTTGGGCCATGGTCAGCTGTAGTGTGAAAACTGCCCTGCAATGGAGTCAGGCTGTCTGGGATTTGAAACTGACACGCGTACATCGTGGTCAGTAGGTGACAGTTACGACACGCGTTAAGCGGACGTAAATGTTGGGAGTAGGGGAGATAATTTCGCTTGGCGAAGTAAGTTTGGGCCCTTTGTCTGATTTTAAGATATTGGCCAAGTTTGAAACTTTAATTTCATTCTCGCTCATAGACTCCACAGTAGATAGGTCGCTCGAAAACAGAATAGCTGTTAGCGAAGATCTCAGTTTGTTTCGGCAATTTGTCGAACTTCTAGACTTCCAGAAATATTTTCAGCATTTTTATTCTTAAGTTGTGCGACTACCTGTAATTCTGTGGTTGAGGTAATTAATATGATAGATATATAGATTTTGTGAGTGTTAAAGTGTTAAATCGCTTAATTCATTTTAATCTATTTCTTTAGCGCAGAAGAGAAATAAAGTGGTAGGCTATTATATTTTCTAGGGAAGCATTCAGTGGAAAGCAGAATAAAATTAAAATTTCTAGCTTATAACGGCAATTGTAGCTATTTATAAATTTAATTTAACTGCTAATACTCAGTCGAGTGTATTTTTCTAAACTAACTATAAACTCTAGAATCGAGCCTCATGAATGATGACGGGATACGCACGTGTTCCTAATTTATGAGGAATGCTGATTTTTAAATATAACTTACGTCACGGGAAGTTTAAATGATAAGCAAAGCTCTCTGCTTGCAAGTTTAAATGTAAGTTTTAACCAGTACAGATTCTGTTTATTATATTATATGTGTTATTTTTCCTCCACACAGTGAAAGTTTTGGGGTGACCCTAACTTTACCAGCACCTAGTAGTAGTTTCCATACTTGTGAAGAAATAGACAGTCCTTATTTTGAACCACGTGGGTTTTCTCAAGTAACACTGATCTGACGGTGCAAGTTAGACAGAAATACTAATATCCCTATAACGGGTTTTCAAAGACTGTAATGATAAATACTGGACCTTGGAGCCAGCACTTAATTTCTTCTAGAAACTCTATATAATTTGCGCCTGGTGGCGTGAATATTAACAATCATTTCCCGACTAGATTATATCTTGTGGACAAATCTGTGGTGTGACTAAAGTGAATCCTATACTGAGGGAAGGCACCGACCTGACATTCATCATTTTTTTGAAACCTACGCTATTAACCCTGTGCTCTGCTAACTCCCGCGCCTGGAATAATTGTTAGGTGACGTAATCAGACATTTGAACAAATTTGCATACCCAAGTAGTCGTTCCCGGAGACTCCAAGTTTAATACGTCTTTTGGAACTGGGGACTTCTTGGCAGAAGACTGCATTTTTTGAGTCTGTGTGAAAATCTAAGATCAATGTGTTCCAAGAGGCAGCGAGCAAAGTCGTGAGTACCTGAATGAGAAGCCATGGCGGAATGAATGAGTGTACACTGGTCTGAGTGATATTTTCACTATTATATCTTTGACACCCTGTTGCTGTCCTAATTTTTTTTTTCCAATCTGCATAATTTGTTGCTAAGGCTAGAGTTCTTGTGTTTTTGTCTTAGGTTAAATCAGATTTTTTTCAAACTCTGTGCATATAATTACGAGATAAAACAAAGAAAAACTCTTAGACTCAAACCCTATGTATCTGTGACTCTGGCGCCATCATCTGTTCTCTTAACGGGGCCGGGCTAAACCTAGAGTTAACATTATAACGGGGCTATCATCCTTGCAACATTTCCTTGATTTTTTATGACTATGTGTATATGTATTTTTCTTGATGTACTTTCTTTGATGTTGTGAGCCGATTTTTCCTGATAATAAAATCGCTCTTGAACTTAATAATCGTGTTTGGTCAGCTCGTTCTAGATAATATATATATCATTGTTATAGTTTTCCCACGTCTGTGTGTTTACCTGTCGTCACGTGTATGTGCGTGCCTGTGAGTGATAGAAATATACGTAATATGTATATTGGTGTAGTCTGTCTGACGCTGTAACAACTGTTGTAGAAGATAGGTGAGAGAGAGAAGAATTCTTTTCGCTTTCAGAGACAGCCACTATATCAAATCTATCATCTCACGTGTGTGGAAATTCTATTACCTTTCACTAACTCTCACTGAGTCTATCACCTATTCAAACCTATTCAGAAGGGACCAAACCTAGTCTTAATTCTCCTATCGGAAATCTACGACACTAGCCAAAGGCCAGATATTTTTTTTTTTTTTCCTCGCTTGAGGTCGCATATTTTTTCCTCGCATGAGGTCGCATTGTCCCCGCCCAAACCCGGCTCTGGTCAAAACCACATGTCCCAACACAAGAAGACCCAATGACAACATGTGTCACCGTAGTGATCCTCTGTGTTCTCACACAAGAGACCTAATGACACATGAATGTCATTGTACCGGTCCCTGTGTCTAGACACATGATCCCAGCCAAAAGCCGGATTCTAGGCATTGGGTTGTACAGCGTAAAATACGCCAGATATTTTTTTTTTTTTTTTCCCCTCGCTTGAGGTCGCATATTTTTTTCCTCGCATGAGGTCGCATTGTCCCCGCCCAAACCCGGTTCTGGTCAAGACCACATGTCCCAACACAAGAAGACCCAATGACAAACTGTGTCACTGAAGTGATCTTCTGTGTTCTCACACAAGAGACCTAATGACACATGAATGTCATTGTACCGGTCCCTGTGTCTAGACACATGATCCCAGCCAAAAGCCAGATATTAGGCCGTGGAGTTTTTACAGCATGTCTAGTTTTCTACTTCTTTAAAACGATTTTCCTACGAAGTTTTTTTTTTTTTTTTTTTTTCCTCGCTTGAGGTCGCATATTTTTTTCCTCGCTTGAGGTCGTATTGTCCCCGCCCAAACCCGACCCTGGTCAAGACCACATGTCCCAACACAAGAAGACCCAATGACAAACTGTGTCACTGAAGTGATCTTCTGTGTTCTCACACAAGAGACCTAATGACACATGAATGTCATTGTACCGGTCCCTGTGTCTAGACACATGATCCCAGCCAAAAGCCAGATATTAGGCCGTGGAGTTTTTACAGCATGTCTAGTTTTCTACTTCTTTAAAACGATTTTCCTTTTTTTTTTTTTTCCTCGCTTGAGGTCGCATATTTTTTTCCTCGCATGAGGTCGCATTAGTACCCGCCCAAACCCGGCCCTGGTCAAGACCACATGTCCCAACACAAGAAGACCCAATGACAACATGTGTCACCGTAGTGATCTTCTGTGTTCTCACACAAGAGACCTAATGACACATGAATGTCACTGTACCGGTCCCTGTGTCTAGACACATGATCCCAGCCAAAAGCCGGATTCTAGGCATTGGGTTGTACAGCGTAAAATACGCCAGATATTTTTTTTTTTTTTTTTTCCTCGCTTGAGGTCGCATATTTTTTTCCTCGCATGAGGTCGCATTGTCCCCGCCCAAACCCGGTTCTGGTCAAGACCACATGTCCCAACACAAGAAGACCCAATGACAAACTGTGTCACTGAAGTGATCTTCTGTGTTCTCACACAAGAGACCTAATGACACATGAATGTCATTGTACCGGTCCCTGTGTCTAGACACATGATCCCATTTTTTTTTTTTTTTTTTTTTTCCTCGCATGAGGTCGCATATTTTTTCCTCGCATGAGGTCGCATTGTCCCGCCCAAACCCGGCCCCGGTCAAGACCACATGTCCCAACACAAGAAGACCCAGTGACAAAATGTGTCACCTAGTGATCCTCTGTGTTCTCACACAAGAGACCTAATGACACATGAATGTCACTGTAACTGGTCCCTGTGTCTAGACACATGATCCCAGCCAAAAGCCAGATATTAGGCCGTGGAGTTTTTACAGCATGTCTAGTTTTCTACTTCTTTAAAACGATTTTCCTTTTTTTTTTTTTTTTTTTCCTCGCTTGAGGTCGCATATTTTTTTCCTCGCATGAGGTCGCATTATCCCCGCCCAAACCCGGCCCTGGTCAAGACCACATGTCCCAACACAAGAAGACCCAATGACAACATGTGTCACCGTAGTGATCTTCTGTGTTCTCACACAAGAGACCTAATGACACATGAATGTCACTGTACCGGTCCCTGTGTGTAGACACATGATCCCAGCCAAAAGTCAGGATACTAGGCATTGGGTTGTACAGCGTAAAATACGCCAGATATTTTTTTTTTTTTTTTTTCCTCGCTTGAGGTCGCATATTTTTTTCCTCGCATGAGGTCGCATTGTCCCCGCCCAAACCCGGTTCTGGTCAAGACCACATGTCCCAACACAAGAAGACCCAATGACAAACTGTGTCACTGAAGTGATCTTCTGTGTTCTCACACAAGAGACCTAATGACACATGAATGTCATTGTACCGGTCCCTGTGTCTAGACACATGATCCCATTTTTTTTTTTTTTTTTTTTTCCTCGCATGAGGTCGCATATTTTTTCCTCGCATGAGGTCGCATTGTCCCGCCCAAACCCGGCCCCGGTCAAGACCACATGTCCCAACACAAGAAGACCCAGTGACAAAATGTGTCACCTAGTGATCCTCTGTGTTCTCACACAAGAGACCTAATGACACATGAATGTCACTGTAACTGGTCCCTGTGTCTAGACACATGATCCCAGCCAAAAGCCAGATATTAGGCCGTGGAGTTTTTACAGCATGTCTAGTTTTCTACTTCTTTAAAACGATTTTCCTACGAAGGTGTGGAATAATCCATTTTTTCGTATTGTTAACCTGTCGTTGAAAGAAAATTGCAAAACCCGGCCCTGGTCAAGACCACATGTCCCAACACAAGAAGACCCAATGACAACATGTGTCACCGTAGTGATCTTCTGTGTTCTCACACAAGAGAGTAGACACAAGATCTAGGCTTGGGTTGTACATTTTTTTTTTTTTTTTTTTCCTCGCTTGAGGTCGCATACACAAATTCCTGCATGAAAATGAATTGTCATTAGATACCAGCAAAACGCATATTTTTTCCTCGCATGAGGTCGCATTGTCCCGCCCAAACCCGGCCCCGGTCAAGACCACATGTCCCAACACAAGAAGACCCAGTGACAAAATGTGTCACCTAGTGATCCTCTGTGTTCTCACACAAGAGACCTAATGACACATGAATGTCACTGTAACTGGTCCCTGTGTCTAGACACATGATCCCAGCCAAAAGCCAGATATTAGGCCGTGGAGTTTTTACAGCATGTCTAGTTTTCTACTTCTTTAAAACGATTTTCCTACGAAGGTGTGGAATAATCCATTTTTTCGTATTGTTAACCTGTCGTTGAAAGAAAATTGCAAAACGTCCTGCATTGATGTTAGATACCAGAATAGCTTTTAAATCTTATAATAATTAAATTAATTTAGATAAATGTAGAAAGAAAAATTTGACAACTATTTATGTTCTTTAAAATTTTTTAATTGTTATAAAATTTACGTTCTTACAGTAAATTTATTGTAGATTTGTTTTATTTTAATATAGTTTAGTAAATTTAGTTAATTAAACTATTTTGTAAGAAGGGGTGTAATCCTGTCATTTAAAGTGGGATAATCAATTATATTTATTAAAGGGATATAATTCAAATTGGGTTTTCGTTTTATATCCCTTTGACTGTTATTTAAAAGGATACATTGTATTTGGCACTCATTGTGTTTCAGCACTTACAAGTAATGTATGTTCACAACATTTGACTTAAAATGGTTTTGTTATCAGGCACGGGTGAAATTCTTCGCATACTGTAAAATAGAAATGTTGTATTTACAATCTTAAAAAAAAAAAAAAAAAAGTTATATTAAAAATAACACCTGACGGCATCGTGCTTCACTCTACTTTGCTATAAATGGGTACCTGGCTCTGCTCATCTTAGGGAAGATGTAGAGAAGGCAAAAGCAACAAGGAAGGGAACTGGACCTCTCTAACACTTCACTCTCCTACGGCAGTACGTGCCAAGTGACTACTTTAAAAAAAAATAGAACCACCAAGATAATGAATAGAACAAGTTAATACAGTAGAACTCCATTTATCCGAACCCCATGGGACCGAGCATCGTTCGGATAATCAAATGTTCGGATAATTGGATTACATAATGTATCGAGTACATGTACACATATTTCTAAAAATAATTAACAATCACAAGGAAATTACACTATAAAACATATTTACTTGTACTGTAATAATAATACCCACACTGTATTAGATCACTGTATCACCAAAATCTTTCATTACATTTTGCAGTGCATGTACTACTTGTATTAATTATTTTTTTTTAAGAAAGAGAAATGTTTTCAAAATAACATTACAAACGATTCAAAACCAGGCGCAACTTACGTATACATGTACTTGCACAGATGTAACCCACTATTTAAATTAATGAGGAATCCTCTTTTGCACCAAACTGGATAGTCTCCTTTTGGCTGCTAAGTCCCGCATTCTCTTCAACAGCAGAAGCTGTATAGGACAGCTGTCATCTTCTTGCTCGTACCAAGCCATCGCTGTTTCTAGTGCTATAAAGGCCTCTTCAGGACTTGGTCGACGTTTTGGGTTTTCTTCATAATCTACAAGTACATCATGTACTTCTGAGGAGTCTTCATCATCGGTCACTACATGTATTTGGTTTTCTTCTTGCACAAAAGACAAAATTTCTTCGTCATTCAAAAACTGAAAACCAGAATCATTATCATCTTCTAGCCACATGTGTGCATCATCTTTGTCACAGGCCGAAAATCCGGGCATTGCTTGAAACAGTTCCACAACTTCATTTATACAATCATCATTTGTGTCCACTACAGTAGTTTCATTTCCTCCTTTTTTCCCAAGCAATCTATTCCAAGCCTTGTTGAGATTATCTTGTGACAGGGTGGTCCAAGCATCAGCTAACATATATCAGCAGTCTTTGAGATTAAGCTTTTTGGAAAACGCCACCACACTTTCTTCATCTTCAGCCAACAATAAACGACGCATGACTTCCTTCTTGTACATCGTTTTAAGCTTTGCTATAACACCCTGATCCATTGGTTGAATCAGTGCTGTTACATTGGGAGGCAGAAAAATTACTTTAAAATTTGCATCAACTGCATTCAATGTATCCGTCTCTGGATGAGATGGTGCATTGTCCAGTAGAAGAATTACTTTTCCAGTTTTCTTTTCTTGTTCTCTCAACCTCTTCACATTTGGGATGAACTGATTTGTATACCAATCAAGAAATATTTCACTATTCATCCAAGCACTCTTCTGTGCTTTGTAGCACAATGGGAGACATGTCACATTCTTTAAACAACGTGGTTTTTTGGCTTTACCGATCATTAGCACCGGTAAACGATGACTTCCACTGGCATTCGCGGCTACCAAAATTGTTACTCTCTCTTTGCACTTTTTAAACACAGGGGAAGCTGCTTCGCGCTGAGATGCAAGTGATTTTTGAGGCAATGATTTCCAGCATAAGCCAGTCTCATCGGCATTATACACATCGAGTGAATAATCTTCTTCTTCCAAAAAAGACAAGAATGTTTCTTTAAAATTTTCAGCGGCAGTTGCATCTCCAATTCTCGTATGCCATGACGAGATTTAAAGTTTCTTAACCATCCCTGGCTAGCCTTAAAGTCAGGAGGACAGTCAAGTTGATTGTTGAACTGAAGTGCCTTTTCACACAATAGAGAACCAGAGATAGTTTCCCCTTTGCTTCTTCTTTGCACAAACCATATATACAAAGCCTCTTCCAATTTCAAATCTTTCGCATGTCTCATGGTTTACGTTTCTTCGACCCATTTTCACTATCCAATTTCGGTGCAAAACTCATAATTTTATCCTTGTTACTTTTGATGTCAGAGTCGGTAGCTTTCCCAACATTGGAAATCCTCGCAGGTGAAGACACAGTTTCACCTTTTCCTAGTCTCTTGATAATTTCTGTTTTCGTTTCAATTGACAAAACATTGCGGTTCCTTTTATATGCTTTAGGCCTTCTGGAAGATTCCATATCGCACAGAGAAATACTTGCACACCAAAATTATTCTGCTGTAGTAGCAGACACAATTATTTTAAGTTGAACTGTCTGTTTAGCCAGTGTTCTGCCTAGAACGCATACGTACACTAGATTGGTAAACCAGATATTAACTGACTTTATGATCTGACTGACTTCCTGTACGTAAGCGACTGACCATTAGCCCATTCCATCCTCTACAAATTGTTCGCACACATTTGAAGCTTGCAGCATCAAAAGATTCAAAAATAAAGTCTAACATGACTGGTGGCGCCTGATTTTTTTTTTCTCGAAAAAGTGTTCGGATAATTGGATGTTCGGATAATTGGGGTTCGGATAAATGGAGTTCTACTGTATAAGAGAACTACCAGAACTAATGGGAACAATAGGGTCATTGATACCAACTTGATTTGGTGTGTTCTCACTGAAATGTTATTAAAGCCTTTGAAACCACCTCTGATAACGGCGCTAAGTCTAAATGTTATAGTCTGTTTACAACCACTGTTGCGAGTGTAGTGGTTCGGTCTATATCATCGCCACACAGGCTAATTCAATATATGTGTGCTGCTGTCCTGTCACTGTGTCTGGAATGTTGACCTGGGTGTGTGTTGATATGTTCGCACACCACAGTGCGTACATAAGAGTACATGCAGGAGTCAAAAAGGGTTGCAAACGACCGGAACAGTTCGATACTGTTTATTCCGTTACAACACAGACACGATGACATAAATGACACACATTCGACAGCAAAACACGAATCATATAATTTCCACATTGCATTAAATATATATAATACGGCCTGTCCACATCCTGGCCTTATAATAGCTTAATAGCTTCATAAATCTCCACACTACTCAATAAAGCCTGCATCACACGGCAGCTATAATAATCTTCATATGGCCTAAACAGTACTCCAATACTCAATAAAGCCTGCATCACATGGCAGCTATAATAATGTTCATATGGCCTAAACAAATCTTTACTGCAGTTTCTCAAATAGGCTGTACACACAGCGAAAATATATATAAGTCGACATTTTCCTAAGCACTACGTAGGCATACACTATCCAAACACAGGGACTCGACCTACACGGTCCACGTCCAAAACTCAACTCCCAAATCACACACTAGTCCCGCCAAAAAACCCCGTCACGAGATTCGGCTGTCTTGAACACCGCTCTCGATAACACATGCAGACTAGCTGCGAGCTATTCACATGACTCAAAACAGTACAGAATAAACACATCTCAACATTTGAGATTAAACAGCGTTCCCACGCTTATCTGTACTCTGTCACTCGAAAAATAGGAAAAGATAATTCTATCCTAAAGTCAAACAAGTATCCGCTTAATCAAGCGTTGCAACTCGAAATTTAATTTGTCTAAAAAACATTCTAAAGATTACTTCCCCTTCCATAAGTTCCACATGCAACAGTCATGGGCAGACCTACTAATATAAGAGAATTAACAGAACTAATGGGAACAATTGGGTCATGGACAGACCTACTAATATAAGATAATTAACAGAACTAATGGGAACAATAGGGTCATGGACAGACCTACTAATATAAGAGAATTAACAGAACTAATGGGAACAATAGGGTCATGGACAGACCTACTAATATAAGATAATTAACAGAACTAATGGGAACAATAGGGTCATGGATAGACCTACTAATATAAGAGAATTAACAGAACTAATGTATATATAGACTTACCATAATATTTTTTCCTCAAACCGGGACAATTTCGATAGTTTGCTCGAAACAGAAAGTGAGCGCCTTCTATGCGATTTTAGAAAGAGAGAAGTATATTCAGCTAAGCAATTATAATTAAAAAAAGCTAAGTAATGGAGTAGTTAACAAAAAACAACAATTATGTAGTAATAATTTTTAATTACTCTTAACTGAACATAACATATTATTAAAAAGTTATTAATATTTATCACTAGCGTGAAATTTCTTTAAAAATTCTTTGTTGTTTTTAATCACGTCGAAAAATTCACTTCAATTTAGTTCACAATTAACTTTGCAGCGCAATAAAGCTTTTACAGTTGATTCAGCCATTCTACCTCTTTCCTCAGACCATATGTTATTCATTATTGAGAATATCCTTTCAACAGGTGCAGATGTGCCTGGCAGGCTCAAAATGTATTCTATAATTTGGACAAGATTGGGCAATGAAATGTTCTTTTCTTTGAAATGAATGAATAGTTGTTTCCATTTTTCTTCGCAACTTGTATTTTTTTCCAAATGTCATAGTTTGCAGACCAAAAACCTTTTGCAATCATCACTTCATCAAACAGTTCATCCAAGTTTATTGCACTATTTGCAAGAGTTTCATTATTTTTTTTCACCTGATGCTTCAATATCAGACCTTGTTAATTCATTGTTGTTTATCCAAATAAAAGATTAGGTACATGTGTCTTTTATCACCCACAGATTATAATTATTAAAATTTAGTAGCCACACGAAGCACCACACTTTTTCTTAAATTCGCGCGGCAAATCTAACACCTTGTCGTTCAATCGCCGTGTCAAGGCCGTGGAAGATGAATCTCTTGGAGTTGTCAGATTTTACACGCAACAAAAAGAATTGTGTGCAGTTTTTGCAGGAACGAGGAATTATACACACCGTCCGACTGTGTGCTAACAATCATGTCATGAGTTTGTCTCTCACAGTTCGCCAAGATCGTTAGAGATGCCGCACATGTCAGCAAGACATTCCTGTTCGTTCTGGCACATGGTTAGAGGGCACACATCTGTCCTTCAGGTAGATTATTCTGTTCATTTACTGTTGGAGTAAAGAGATGACTAGCATTGCTTTCTGTAAATCAGAGCTAGGACTTGCCAATAAAGCTGTCATAAAATGGAACAGCAACCTCCATGAGGTTTGTGCAAATTCACTAATTGCTAATCCCGCTGTAATTGGCGGTCCCAATACGACGGTTGAGATTGATGAAAGTGTGTTCACACGCAGAAAAAATAACGTCGGTCGTGTATTTTCACAGCAGTGGGTATTCGGTGGCATTTGTCGTGAAACAAGTGAGTGTTTCATGGTTCCAGTGCCGGACCGCTCAGCGGCTACACTAATGCTCTTTATCATAGCCAACATTCGTCCTGGTACGACAATGGCGCGCATATAGTACCATTCAGAATTTGCCAGGTTTAACTCACGAAACGGTGAATCATTCTGCAAATTTTGTCGACCCAAATACAGGAGCAAACACACAACGAATAGAGAAGTTGTGGAAAGCTGCCAAAGAACGCAACAAACGTCAAAACGGAACACAGAGAGACATGTTAGATTCCTACATGTGTGACACTTTGTGACGACATCGGAATAAAGTTCGCCAGTCAGACCCGTTCGACAGTATCCTGCATGACATTACAGAATTTTGGCCTCCTCTTTAAATTGTGCTGCTACGAACGAACATGTGTATGTCCTGATATGTGCATAGCGTCAGCGATCCTTGGTGATCTGTTCCCCTCACAGTCCTTTTTAGGGCCCTGAAAACCCACAAAACTGCACCACGGTCCTTTTTAGGGCCCACAAAACCAACAAAACTGTATCACTGTCCTTTTTAGGGCCCTGAACAAAACTGCACCACGGTCCTTTTTAGGGCCCTGAAAACCCACAAAACTGCACCTCGGTCCGGTTTAGGGCCCACAAAACCAACAAAACTGCACCACGGTCCTGTTTAGGGGCCACAAAACCAACAAAACTGTCCACAAAACTGCTCCACGGTCCTGTTTAGGGCCCACAAAACCAACAAAACTGCACCACGGTAATGTTTAGGGCCCACAAAACCAACAAAACTGTCCACAAAACTGCACCACGGTCCTGTTTAGGGCCCACAAAACAAACAAAACTGCCCACAACACTGCACCACGGTCCTGTTTAGGGCCCACAAAACCAACAAAATTGTACCACTGTCCTTTTTAGGGCCCTGAACAAAACTGCACCACGGTCCTTTTTAGGCCCTGAAAACCCACAAAACTGCACCACGGTCATTTTTAGGGCCCACAAAACCAACAAAACTGTACCACTGTCCTTTTTAGGGCCCTGAACAAAACTGCACCACGGTCTTTTTTAGGGCCCTGAAAACCCACAAAACTGCACCACGGTCCTTTTTAGGCCCTAAAACCCACAAACTGCACCACGGTAATGTTTAGGGCCCACAAAACCAACAAAACTGTCCACAAAACTGCACCACGGTCCTGTTTAGGGCCCACAAAACAAACAAAACTGCCCACAACACTGCACCACGGTCCTGTTTAGGGCCCACAAAACCAACAAAACTGTACCCTGACAAGAAATCGCTACGCACTGATCCTTTATTTGTTTTCGCCGCTGGGGGGAGGGCTGGGTGGGGAGGGGTCCCCTCGCTACGCACTGATCCTTGTCCAATGTTGACACAATTATCCTGCCACCCCTACTTGCGAAATGCATAATAGCCTAACCCCCGCGCAAGCAAATGTAAGGAAAATGTAGACACAATTATCCTGCCACCCCTACTTGCGAATTGCAAAATTGACTAACCCCGCGCAGGCAAATGTACGGAAACCGGTGTGGTCATTGAATTTCAGAATGGGTGATAAAAGACACAAGTACCAAAGATTCTGCTCCACCAAAACTATTTTCCCATAGCTCAATGTAAGAAAGACATCGGTCATAAAATTTTGTAAACTCTTGTAGGATTGTATTAATATTAATACTTCCATTATTTTCCAGTATTCTAAAAAGCTTATTTTGCTTCTTGAGGTATAAATTTATTATCTCGCCTTTCCTCAAGATTTTTTTTTTCAATTTCCTAAGTACACTGACAATATCAGTTGCACTTGCTTTTGTACTTTCCATAATCAAGGTAGATTTGTTAAACAATGTGAGTTGCCCTTGCACAAACCACAAATTCATTTCACCACAATCATTATCAAAGAACTGTTTTATCAACACTGGACAGTGTTGTTGTGAAATAAAAAATGATTCCAGTCCCTCATAGATTTCAAGTATTCTGTCGATAGCTGGAAGTAGCGAAAGAAAACGGTGTTGCCATGTTGAAGAACCTTTTAATACTCGACATCTACAAATTCACAGAACTCTTTTAGTTGAGTTACTCGAACCGTATAAATGTGCAAATATTTATAAATTTTGACCACTAAAGCTTCTATTTCAATAGGTAGAACATCAACTGCAGTTTGAAGACAGTTGTGAACGATGTGAGCACCGCAACCAATGCCCACAATATTTCTTCCTAGTTCCTTCTTCACTCGACTGTAAATATTGTTTTCTCCTCTCCGTTTTACACCTCCAAAATTGGTATTGCAGTTATCTCCACAAAATCCAATAATTTTTTTGGTTATATTATGGTTTTTGATAACTGACATTAAATAGTTTGTCAATATTTCTGCAGTTTCACCGGGAACTGATTGAAAGTCTAAAAGTTTAACTTTTACTCCACAATCTGGTACAAAATACTGCACAACACATGGCACAGTTATAATTTCTTTCCTGTTGGAAGCATCAATTGATATTGTCACAAAATTTGTTTTGTTTAAATCTTCACAAAGTTGCTGAAACAACAGTGGCTAAATCACATTAAGAATGACAGCTTCACATTTTGTTCTGGCAATTTGTTTCACAAAATTTCATCAATTTAAATGAACAATCGGCAGACTTGAAGCTGAGATTGTGAATAGCAACATGAAATGCAAAAGTTGCTTCTTTAGCAGCTGTTAAAAATTCTTTGTCACATGGATCGGCACTTTTAAAATATGATAATATTTTTGAGGAAGTTCCTGCAGCTGCTAGACTACCCTTATGTCTCGCACATTTCACGTGATTTTTTATGTCCGAACGCCCACCATGAGCCACCAAAAATTCTGAAGAACACTGTTCGCATTTCACGTTGTCAATATGACCACAAACTTTTTTCAAAAACGGATAATCCTTTCTTAATTCATCCGTAAATACACAGTTTCTTTTTGGCATTTTGGGGGTTAAATTAATTTAAATGTACAGTACAAAATAATCGCAAACAACACGCCGAAAACAAACACCGACTCGAGTAAATTACCTACGCAATCTGACAGAACTCAACTAAGATTGCGCATGCGCGGCGGCTGCGCAACTGACTTGCGACGCTGCGAACTGGGCCAGTGTTAAAGTCGGGTTTTCGTGTTGCCTAATGCCATTTTCCGAGGCTGCACATTTTGACTTCGTGTATATTCGGCACTTTTTAATTTTTTCCAAATAACCGGGACAAAATGACAAACTGGCCGGGACGCTGGGACCATACCTTCAAACCGGGACAGTCCCGGTCAAATCGGGACGTATGGTAAGCATATATATATATATATATATATATATATATATATATATATATATATATATATATATATATATATATATATATATATATATATATATATATATATATATACACACACAGACATACCTCGCCTTATTGCGCTTCGCTGTATTGCGCTTATCAGATATTGCGCTTTTTTTTCAAATTATTCATGTTTATTATTTAGGACGTGCCTTCTTCTTCAGATAGATTTTGGCTCTCCACCAGCAAAAAGATTACGATTCCCTGAAGGCTCAGATGATGAAGATTAGCATTGTTTTTAGCAATACAGTATTTTTTAATTTTTCAGTACATTGTTTTTTTTTTAAAGACGTAACGCTACTGGGCACTTAATAGACATAGTGTAAACATGATTTTAGGCTTTTATGTGCACTGGGAAGCCAAAAAAAAATTGGTGTGACCCGCTTTATTGCGATAATCGCTTTATTGCGGTGGTCTGGAACCCAACCCGCAATATCTCCGAGGTATGCCTGTATATACTCTCAGTCGATGGTTCGGAATGTCCAAAGTGGGTGGCTCCAGCATGAATGGAAAACCTTCATAGAAGTCTCGAATCTTCAGGAACTGGTATGGATCTACTGCCCTAGTCATGCAGGGGTACGAGGCAATGAAAGAGCTGAATGACTAGCTCCAAGAGCACCCATAGAAGGTGCATTGGACGTGGACAAGGGAGAGAGGCTGAGGACAATTAATGATCGCCTTTTAAAGAAAGACACTGCAATCGATGAATTATCAAAGCTAAGATTGCTGGAATTTGGCATCAAACGTAAGACCAGGAGAGATGAACGTATGAGAGGATGCATCCGGCGTGTATACAACCGACGCGCAAAAGGAACAGTTGGACATTCATACTCTTCGACATTTGCTGAGGGAGACTGAGCACCTATTGGTTTGCCCAGAGTGCAGTGACGTCGATTCTGATCAACGATAACAATACACACACACACACACACACACACACACATATATATATATATATATATATATAGGTGGGAAAGGGGGGGGGTAGGGTTAAATGGAAAAAATTGCTTGACGTCATATGTGAATAACCCTTTTTTGGATATGAGTGAATAGATTACAGTTTAAAAACAAGAAGTGAGCTTTCATTCTTCCCTGTATATATGGGTCCATTCCGGTAAAGTGAGTCTTCTATACTCGGTATTCAACACTTAGCACCCTTCTTTTTAAAGAAATCAAATACACCCTAATAATATTTTCAAATACTATTTTTTCTATGACGTCACTGCCGCGTTGTAATACCTTACGATTCCAGTTGTTTTGCACGACATAATTTAAACAGAGCTGTTCCCCTTGTAATATTAGATTTGAAAAATTGACCTATATAATTTCTTCAAGCTTTTGTGGCTTTGAGAAACCCGAGAAACTTTGAATTTGGTGACTGCCAGGTGTATCTTTGAACATAGTTCATGGGCTTTTATATATCAGTCAGGAATAGTCATTTTTTTTTTTTTTTTTTTTTTTTTTTGCGTACGCCCGCTAATACTCGAGGCGAAATCTCAGGTTATTACTATGTCTAACCTGACATTGATTTTACGTGAGTATCCCTTTTTACTTGTACAGAGACAGGTGTCCCTCGCCCTTCAGGCAAATACTCTCCGATTTCGGAGGTACCCATTGCAGCTGGGTCGGCTCAGGAGCCGCCAATCCCTGGTCGACGACACTCCTTCAAATGTCGTCGCCAGGTCTCGAGTTAATCCAGTCCAATTCCCGGTCGACGAAAAATCCTCAAATGCCGTCGCCCGGGTTTGATCCTGAATCACCCGGTCGCCAGAGCGGTGTTGTAACCACTACGCTAGCGCGGCTCCCTAGGAATAGTCATAAATATCGGACATTTTGACGTACTACAGATCATGTGACTTGCACGTGCAATGAGATTCCTGTTTATCAAATAAAGGTTGACGTTCCCAGGGAATCTACCTTTGTTTACAATTTACAAACGCTACGTAAATGGTTACTTGACTCTGCTCTTGAGTTAGGGAAGGAAAAGGCAGCGAGGAAGAGAACTGGTCACCTTACCTCTCGAATCCGGAACTAGTATAGTGAAGTCTCCAACACTTCACTCCCCTACTGCAGTATCTGCTATGTGACTACCTTTATATTTTTTACGTTTATTGATTGGCTTAAGGTGGTATCCCAGTGTATGAGATCAGGAGAGACAGTAGGTGAAAACGAAACTGTTATGATGTATATAGCACAATAAAAAACATAACTTAGGAAAAGGAAAAAATATTTAATAGACACTCATGAGAAATAAAAAGTAGAAGACTAGACAACAGAAAAAACACAGAAGTGATTGGCCTACCGGGAATCGAACCCAGGACCTTCCGAACGACACCCAGATTCCCAGGTACTGGAGGGGATAGCACCGGTTTTTATTTTTAACATGACCAGGGGTGGATCTACATTTTGGAGGCCCTTAAGGCTGAACTCTTGGAGGGGCCCATTTTATAAGACACAAACAGTGTTGTGGGATGGGAAAGAAACGTATTAAAGAGAAAATCATATTTTTTTCGATGTTATTTACCACATCTACCTACCATACTCCACGTCTTACTGCAATTCTCCTAGTCTTCCTCCATCTCTCTGCCATGGAGAATGCAAACAGTTAAATGTCAATGTCTCAATGAAGGTATTGTATATGTACATTCTTCTTCTTCTTCTTCCTCGTTCGCCTTCAGACTTCAACATTTATGACTCTAGTAAAGGCAGTAGTCAACTCAAGGTTCCAGACATCTCCAAACAGTTTTTCGTTGACAGAAGTGGGTTGTTGCCACATGCTACTCCGTTCATTACTGTAGGTTGGGCAGTACTGCAGCAGGTGTTCGACTGTCATCGGGCTGGTACCGCAGGTGCAGAGATCTGTTGCACCAATGTTGTATTTGTGGTATAAAATATCTACATTTTGAAGCGAATGTATTTGGTATTCGGCCAAAAGATTCGGTGAATTTTTCTTAGAATACCATCACCAACCAAGATCTGCTTACTCGGAGCAAGCAAGAGGACATGCATACCATCATAGCTGGCAGACGCTGGAGCTGGGTTGGCCATGTCCTCAGAGGAGACCCCGACGCCATCACAAGAACAGCTATGCTATGGACCCCTGAAGGAAAACGAAAGAGAGGCCGACCAAAAACAACTTGGCGGAGGACTGTGGAGGCTGAGATGCAAAGAATGAACCAGATTTGGGGCACTGTACGAAGGATGGCCACCAACCGAGCAAAGTGGAATCAATTTGTTGTTGCCCTAGAAGACGCCACCAGGCGTGATGGCCACTGACCAAGGAACCTATATACAGAATAACATTGGGATTGAAACTGAAGTTTCACCTGTAAGGCGATCTCTTAAAACTAGTGACCAGACACTATTCGGAAGTTTTTCCTGTGCAAGATATCTGTAAATTCATTCCCGATAATCGGGGTAAGTTGTAATATGTACAATTTTATCATTTTATATTTTTGCATTTAACAAGTGTAAATCGCTTGTGGATGTACAGGTTCATACGAGATTGACAACCTCAACATAAAATGATTGGATTCATGAACTATCACTGCAAGAGCCATAAAGAACCAAAAGCAGAGGTAGCCCCAGGCTGCACGTGGAGCAGAAAGTGGATGATGATGACATTATGGTGTACATATTTATTATATTAATATGTTAGTAACTTTAGGTGTATATTCAAACACGTTTAAATAATGCAATATCGTTTTCCGCTGTCAAAACGCACTTTTATTCAACTCACTGGATTTAATTAGCATTAATGCTCAAGCAGGGTAACTTTTCTGACGAAGATGAAGTGGTAGATTGAAAGTGGAGGGCGCTAGACTCTCATGTCAGGAGACCTTATACTTAGAAGAAACATTTGTTTTCTGTCAGTTTGTGGTACAGGTTTGTGGTACAATTTTGTGATTCAAGTTGCCAGCAGTCTACGCTAGAAGCCTACATCAGACGCGTCTTGGAGACACTTGCTTTGACAATTGGAGTGGTTACCCCCAGCGTTACCGTCAGGGTCGTGCTTCTGCCACATAATTTGAAGCTTGACGGAACAGTCAACAACACCGTTGGGAACCAACATCTACGGAACCCAACACCAACAACAAACATTGTCAACACCTGGCAAGTTAAGTATTACCGTCAGGTCTAGCAAAAGACGAAAGCAATTTTAAAGTCATTACCAGTGATGAAAACATCAGTGCTTCATTTTCAAACATCACTCTATTTTTAACTGTATTAACTATAATTCATTATTAAATTTGTTTTCTGTAAATACAAATTTATAATTGATTTAATCAGTATAGAATCAATTGTCCATTGTTTTTTTTTCTCTGGACCTGTCTGTATTTGTTATCTTTATCTCTTGTTAGTAGCTTTGGTTGAAAAGTTACAACCAAACAATTTATTATTACTGACCATACTATCCAAAATCTTTATCACAAATTTTTAACGTAGCAAATGCTCTCACTTTTAAGCGAAAAATAAAAACACTGCTAACAATGGGATAATCGATAAAAATTTGTTGTAGCAGTTAATCGATTAACAATTTTATATATATATATATATATATATATATATATATATATATATATATATATATATATATATATATATATATATATATATATATATATATATATATAACAGTTTCTATATAATGTGACTGTTGTGAGTTAGTCTGTTTCACAACACAGCTTCTGAATAATCCCGAGTAACTCTGACCAAACCGTGCGCCATACATTGTAGAAATTGTATAATACACTAGCCAATGGAAAGACTTCCGTATTCGTGTGTTTGCTACAGCCTTGGACAGGCAAAATGGCCAGTCCTCATGTGTGCAACCGAGTGAAGGATGCAAATTATTTACATAAGTAGGAAAAAGGTACCACTTAGAAGAGGTCTCTAATTCTACAACAGGAATGTTACTTTAGAGGTAGGTGTAAAGACTTCCACGAAAAGTAATTTATTAAGAGAGATATATTGAGTGGAAAGGCCTCGACACATCGGGTTAGTCCCTAATTTAGGTGTTTAAAATATGCATAGAATAAAATGCACTTAGGAGACTAAAAGATTTTTAGCTAGAAAGATAAAAATTTATTCAGGGTATAATTTAAGCCTTAGATGAATAAAATCGCTCCAGAAATAAAAAAAGATAATGGGGATAATAGTTTTTCATAATTGAACAGAGAGACAAAATATGCCTCATTTTGGGACTCGCAACACCCCGTTATCCCCCTGCTTCCCGATACGCCGGATAGGGTAGTATAAATGGACCTTGCCCTTGCTAAATTGAGACCATAACATTTGAAAAAAAACACAGCGAGCAGAAAGAAGTGGTAACTTGTGAATGAAGACTGCCTTTGCCAGTGTACCTGAGAGCAGATCAGGTTTGCCATTAACAACTTGTCTGTGTGTGCCTGAGGGTAAGGAAGATATATATATATATATATATATATATATATATATATATATATATATATATATATATATATATATATATATATATATATACATATATATACATATATATATATATATCATGCGACAGCGGCTACCCCCCGGGAAACGGCTTTGACAGGCCGGCTAAACTAGGTGAGGGTAGCCGACTGGTTATAAACCTTCGGTGAGTTAGGGTCTGCCTACCCATGCATGCGAAGACTGGATTCGGTAGACTGCGCGGAAGAAACCACCTGTTGGTTCAACGGGCATGACGGCGATTACCAGCAACGCGCTGTGGAGCGTAAGGAGCATGGCGAGGCACGTAGAAAGCCATGGTCATCCACTGCACCTGACTTCATCTCCAGTCGTCTTGACTTGTCTTGCCACTGGATTAAGATGGACCCAGGCGAGAGAGTGAGGTCGACGAATTGCGCAACTCTTCCTCACTTTAAACCAAATCACTGCGCAAGTCACTCTTTCATCCACTCATCCACTCATCCATCCACTCACAACAAGTCCTGTGGCGATGGGCGAGCGGCGAAGCGGCAGGCGTGGGTGCGCTGGCAGTCGTAGTCGCAGACCTACACACAGGCGGCTCAGGCCATATGGTCGTCTTCCACTGATTGGAGCAGCAGTGGGATTCGGCAGCCCCCTGAGTGACTGAGCAGCCCTCTTTAGGAAAGCACTGCTCACCTCCATGGCATGAGGAAGGGGCTAGAAAAGGTGCCCTAAACATTGCCTGCTCCACCATTACCTAACCAGCTTACCGCGGTTGGTGGGTACCTACTTCAGCGGGCGACACATAAGTAAAAGAAAGGACAGATTTTTCCCCCTCATTCTAGGCGCATGGAATGTGCGCACTCTACTCGACAAAGACTTTAATACAAACAGACCCGAGAGGCGAACTGCCCTGATAGGGAGAGAACTGGCCAGATACAACATTGACATAGCAGCACTGAGTGAAACTCGACTTGCAGGCGAGGGCCAACTTTGCGAATAGGGTGCAGGTTATACATTCTATTTGAGCGGAAGAGGAACTGAAGAAAGACGAGAAGCAGGGGTTGGATTTGCAATCAAAACAGCAATTACTGGCAAGCTAGCGGAGCCCCCAAAGGGAATAAATGACCGACTCATGACGGTCAAGATCCCGCTGCGTTATGGAAGGAAACATGCCACCATCATTAGCGCGTATGCACCAACTATGACAAACCAGGATGACGTCAAGGATAAGTTTTACGAAGAACTACATGCAGTCATTGCATCAGTTCCCAAAACAGATAAGCTTATTATTCTTGGTGACTTTAATGCAAGAGTAGGCTCAGATAACATCTCTTGGAATGGCACTATCGGAAAGTACGGCGTGGGTCGCTGTAACAGCAATGGACTTCTTCTCCTCCAGACTTGCGCAGAACATAACCTCCTTGTCACCAACACCATTTTTCGACTTCCTATCCGCAACAGGACCTCCTGGATGCACCCTCGCTCGAAGCATTGGCACCTAATTGACTATGTAATTGTTAGGAAGAAGGACAGGCAAGATGTCCGGGTGACCAAGTCCATGTGTGGTGCCGAATGCTGGACTGATCATCGCCTCATTGTGTCTAAACTTAAAATTCGTATCCAACCTGCCAGGCGCCCTCAGGGAAAGAAAACTCAAAAAAGGCTCGATATTACCAAACTAAAGAAGACAAAAATTAAACAGTCATTCACTGACACCCTAGAAGACCGTCTCAAATCTATCTCGTTAGACGGCCAAAGTGCGGAAACAAATTGGACAGCCCTAAGCGAGCAGATCTACAACACTGCTACAGAGGTCCTGGGTCCCGCCATCAAGAAACAAAATGACTGGTTTGATGAGAACTCAGATGATATAAAGAAGATGTTGGCTGAGAAACACCATCTCCATAAAGCATATTTAAATGATCCAAAATCTACATCCAAGAAAGACGCTTTCAACAACATGCGTAGAATCGTCCAACATAAACTACGCCAGATGCGGGATTCATGGCTGAGTAATAAAGCAGATGAGCTCCAAGGCTTTGCTGACAGCCATGACTTGAAAAATTTTTACCATGCACTCAAAGCGGTCTATGGTCCAACATCATCAGGATCATTTCCCCTCCTTAATGCAGATGGAAAAACACTAATTACAGACAAGGAAAAAATTCTCCAACGCTGGGTCGAACACTTTAATAATATTCTGAACCAGCCATCATCTATTAATGATGAAGCCATCAATCGACTGCCCCAAATTCCTATAAATGAAGCACTAGATGATATACCGACTTTGGAGGAGACTAAAAAAGCGATTCGTCAACTTTCTAGTGGAAAGGCCCCCGGCTCCGATTCAATTCCTGTTGAAGTCTATAAAGATGGCGGTACAGTTCTGATAGAGAAACTTCACATGATCTTCCAGCAAATGTGGCAGAGTGAATCCATCCCACACAATCTCAAGGATGCGTCAATTATACATCTTTATAAACGTAAAGGTAATCGCCAAGACTGTAACAATCATCGAGGCATCTCACTACTATCAATCGCTGGGAAGATATTTGCCAGAATCCTTCTTAATCGCCTTACGGCTCATCTTGACAAAGGTCTTCTACCTGAAAGTCAGTGTGGATTCCGGAAAGAACGTGGAACCACCGATATGGTGTTCGCTGCAAGACAGCTTCAAGAAAAATGCCAAGAACAGCACTGTGACCTGTACACAGCTTTCATCGACTTGACAAAGGCGTTCGACACGGTCAGTAGAGAGGGTCTATGGAAGATCATGGCAAAATACGGCTGCCCAAAGAAATTTATCTCAATAGTGCAGCAGCTGCATGATGGAATGCAGGCTAGAGTTCAGGAAAACGGTGAGCTATCGGAGCCTTTCCCAGTCTCAAATGGAGTTAAACAAGGGTGTGTACTTGCACCGACTCTTTTCAGTATCATGTTTTCTGCTATGCTGACTGATGCTTTCAGAGACGGGGACACAGGAATCGACATCAGATATCGTATTGATGGAAAATTGTTTAACCTTAGGAGGCTTCAAGCAAAAACCAAGGTCAAATCACACACCATCAGGGATCTTCTGTTTGCTGACGATTGTGCCCTCAGTGCTGGCTCAGAGGCTGATCTGCAGCGTAGCGTTGATAGATTCTCCGAAGCCTGCTCCAACTTTGGGCTTACCATCAACACGGGGAAAACAGAAATCATGTACCAACCAGCTCCTGGCACAATTTATACTGAGCCAGTCATCAAGGTAAATGGTGAGAAACTGAATGTTGTGAACAGGTTCACATACCTTGGTAGTACACTATCCCAGAACATCGTCATTGATGATGAGGTGAACACCAGGATCTCCAAAGCCAGCAGCACATTTGGCAGACTATACACCAACGTTTGGCATCGAAGTGGCATTAGTCTACAGACAAAGCTGAAGGTATACAGAGCGGCGGTGCTTCCAGTGCTGCTTCATGCATGTGAAACATGGACTGTATACAGGCGCCACGTAAAAAAGCTCAACCACTTCCATACAGTCTGTCTCAGGAAGATAATGAACATCAAATGGCAAGACAAGATCCCGGATACCGCCGTTCTTGACAGAGCTGGTATCCCTAGCATCGATACTATTCTGATGCAGTCACAGATTCGCTGGGCAGGTCATGTAGTCTGCATGCCAGACCATCAACTGCCAAAGATACTCTTTTATGGTGAGATGCAGAAGGGTAGACACTCCCATGGTGGCCAGAAAAAGCGCTTCAAAGACACGCTTAAGGCTTCATTAAAAACCTTTGACATAAACCCAGACACATGGGAAGCTGCTGCGCAAGACCGAACTGCCTGGCGCACATCTCTTCATAAAGGTGCAGTGGCATGCGAATCTTCCAGAAGAGCAGCAGCGGAACAGCGGAGACAAGCTAGAAAAGATCGTGAAATAAAACCTTCACATGAAGCAAACATTCCCTGCCCACACTGTCCGAGATCCTTCCAGGCCCGCATCGGGCTCATCAGTCACCTTCGTACTCATAGACTATCCTAACATCCTAATAATTGGATGAACAGAGTGGTCTTCATCACCTGTGATGGACGAACAACATATATATATATATATATATATATATATATATATATATATATATATATATATATATATATATATATAGATATATATATAAAGATATATAAATATATATATAAATATAGATATATATATATAGATATATATATATATATATATATGTATAGGTATATGTATATGTATATGTATATATATATATATATATATATATATATATATATATATATATATATATATATATATATATATATATATATATATATATATATATATATATATATATATATATATATATATATATATATATATATATATATATATAATTATATGATTTGCTATTGATTCACTACAGTGTGTTGGTAAGTGTATAGACGTGTTTTTGCAACCATTGTGTAATTTCTGAAGGACTTACCCGTCTGTGTACATTCAAATTAAATTGAGAAAGATGGCAGAATTGTGTCTGTAGGTTTGGAAAAGCATTTAAAGAAATATTTCTTGAGGAAATGGGACACATGCTTGGAATATAAGGAAGAATGACAGAAATTGTTTTAATGTATGGATCAAGGTATTACTTAGTATTTTATACTAGACCAAATCAGTGTATGGAGGCGGATCATGGACAGATGGATCTAACTAAGGTTTTAAAAGGAAAGTGTAGTCACGGTGAACTGGATGTGGGTAGTACTGGTATATATTGTCCTGTGCATTTGCTAGCACATTATCTGACACTGTCTATCGTCCCCATCTTGTGTGATAAGGGAATAGTGATGGACCATATAGGGGTTACTTTTATTTTGTTTCAGGTTTTATCCTGACAGCTACAACAACGTTATAGTCATCCACCTCTGCTGAACTCTGTGGTGCAAGTGCCCGTGTTGTTAACAGGGCCAGATACCCAGCTTCCACTGCCCGTAAAAATTCATAATACGTGTTCGTCCATGGCAGGAGTGTGGCCGATCTCTAAACACAAGATAAGTGGCAAAAGAAAGCCACTGATCAGCGTATCCAGATTATACCCCTATACAAAAAGACAAGATGCAAATAAACATACAGTGAATGATGAAAAGTGTGGACATAAATTTACCTAGTACTAGCTTCACAGTCAAGTAATAGTGACATAACTTATTAGTCGCACATCTACGTTCTCCACAAGGAGATAATTAACCAAAGTGATAACCTTCAACAATTGAATGATGTTTGAGATTGGTTATTATTTTTCAATGTTTATTTATTTCATGGTGTAAATACATTTGATTTCATTTTAAAACTTTACTAACGGAAAAGAGAAATGGTATAGGTTAAATAAATTGTAAATATTTATCAACAGACTTACTTATTTATTAAAGTTGAGTTTATGTTATTGTTGATAAATAATTTTGTTAATACCCCTAGCAGAGACCACAACAACAACAATAACAAATAATAATAAAATCAAAGGAGGATCGTGAGAGGGAGCCCATAGGGATTCAGGATAATACATTAACATCATACCTGGAAACTTATACAGCTTGACCCTACCTTTGATGTCCATACACCCTTACTCTTTTCAGAGAAGGGGGTATTTCTTATAAGACCAGAAGGAGGTGGACGGTAGAGAAAACTGGATTTTACGTACAAAATATCGATGTTTTACTTGTGAGCTTATTTTATTAAATAATCTTCGAGGAATCGATTGAGCAAGGTTTTATAACATAAAAAATGCATTTGATGTATCAAAAAGCATATTTTCTGTACTACCCCCAAGCTATGATTTGCAAATTTGTGCCGAAAATGCAAGATTTGTCGCTCAATAATACCTTAGTTACGCTGTCCATATCGTGGACTATGTGGTATCGATACACAGGGAATTTCGTTGTCTGCCGTAATAAAGCAAATTCGAAACTATTCTTTTTCATAGCTTTGAGTGATGTGTGTTTGAAAATTTCCGTAATTTTACGCTAACTTCCTTATAAGGAGTGGTCAAGTGGTGACCTCATGCCCTCATTCCCGACCCATTGAAGACGCAAACGTAAACACCTGTTTTGATTGGTATTAACAACATTTTGGCTGCGTGCGCAAATGTGGAAGTTAACAACAGCTATTTCCGCCCGTACACAAAATAATTGTTCGTTGCGTGTAACTTGCTGATCAATATTTTTCTCTTGTTTAAATTTCAGGGAATTGTGTTCTATTACTTCAAAATGGGAAGAATAGGTAAGAGATCAAAGCAAATATCTGCTGCCAGGTCGCGTCGACAGTATGTAATTTCTAGCAATGGATTTGGTAAGACAGAATCAGCGATGAATAATAAACAAACTGATGTAGTCTCAACATTGAATTTCTGCATACCAGTATCCGATAGGCCTATAGTTCAAATTGCTGATCCAGTAGTGCCGTTCACCACTGACCCAAGTCGATCTGATATAAAAATTTAACTTGAGCACGAGCAAGAATGTTGCATCTCATAATACTGTCTGCGCCCAGCCTAAACCTACGTACAAAACAATTGTGGACATTTCTTTCTTCAACAACCTACTTAAAAATGTGTGTTGCAATGTGTGTAAGCAAAGCACATTGCAAACAAGAACTGACAACACCAAGTCTAAGGGTTTCTCTCTCTTCCTGGAAGTTATGTGTCACACATGTGAAAAAGCAATTTCTAGAACGTACACATCCGAGAGGGAACCAGAAGGCCGCGGCCCTCGTGGATATGCAATCAACAAATCTGCTGTTCTTGGTGCCCTCATGTCTGGAATGGGCCCATCTACGTTCAATCTCTTCTGTGAGAACCTAGTCCTCCCTGGCCTGCACCAGAAAACATTTCATAAATATGCAGATCAAATGTTTGATCATTTGGATACCATGCACTCTACAGTATTTCAACGTTCCGTCAGCATCGTCCGAGCTGAGCACGCTAAGAGTCTAACACATAAGGAAGGGAAACCCGAGGCCTGCGATTGCGTCATTAAGGGGCTGTATACTTCCGGTGTTATCTTGTGTTTCTTAATGATAAATAGCCAGTAAAGCATCTTTTTTTGGGGATGCCTAGCTGGCCGTGGGGTCAGTGTGATTCGCTTGATAGCTAGGCGGAGTTGTCGTACGGAAGGTACGGGGTTCGAACCCTGGGTAAGCCACTCACGTCTGTTGTTTTTCTGTTGTCCAAGTGTTCTACTTCTTTATTTCTTACGAGTGCCTGAAAACATACCTTTATGTTTGTCTAATATTAATTTACTAATATTAATTTACGCTAAGAGTCAGCATCGTACCATTAATAAAAAAGAAGTCATTGACATCGCTGTCAGCTTTGATGCAACATGGCTAACTAGAGGTCATAAGTCACTGATAGGTGTTGGCAGTGTTATCGACATCTTGACTGGCATGGTCATCGATACGCATGTTATGTCTTCCTTCTGTCACACCTGTGAGAATACTGGACAGTGGCAACTGAAAAAAAATCTGCCTGACAAATTTGAAAAATGGAAAGCAGAGCATCAGAAGGACTGCTGCCGTAATTACGAAGGGTCAGCCGGAATGATGGAGGTAAAAGCCTGTGAAGTTCTCTTTCTTCGTTCAGTGGCAAATCACAAGCTACGCTACACTGTTTCGCTTTCAGATGGCGATTCCAAGGCCTACAACAGACTCTGCGACATCAAACCGTATGGACCAGAAATTGACATAACCAAAGAAGAGTGCGTCAACCATGTTGCAAAGCGATTAGGCACTGGACTGAGGACACTGTTTACTGACTGCAGGAAACACAAAGTCACACTTTGGGGAAATGGCCGTGGTCGTCTAAACCAAAATGCCATACGAAAATTGTGTATTTACTACACCAGGGCAATCCGCAAGCATAGTACAGCCCCAGAGATGAAACAAGCCATCATGGCTTCTCTCTACCATGGGTATTCGACAAACGACAAACCCCAACATAATTTGTGTCCGCCAGGCAAAGACTCCTGGTGTTTCTATCAGGCTTCCATCGCCAAAGGAGAAGCTGCCGGACCACACGAGACCAAGGTTCACACTCCGCTAGACTACAACCTGCTCCATAAGTGTGACAGGCTTGTTACCCTGGCATTATACGTGCCAGTGAGATAGGTCATAAATTTTTAGTAGACAAATCAAAATCATTGACGGTGACAAGGGCCCACAACACCTGTCGGGCTAAGAGGTTAATATTATCATTAGGGCAGTTCCATCTAGACGACCTCGGGGAAGGTTGTGTTTTCTACTTGTAAGCTGAAGAGAAGCCATGTTTGAGCTGTCTCAACTTTCGTGGAACCACAAAGACAAGTTTTAAGTTCTTAAAGTATTTCAGAAAGAAGCATACTGTGTGCAGACTTTAATGATATCGTTTTTTTCACAACAGAATATAAGCGGTAGCTATATTTCTGTACAAGGAGAAAAGACTATGTTGAGTAGTAACACATGTAAGTACGATCTCAATGTGTATTTCAGTCCCCAGATAGGATTTCTTCTTCTTCTTCTACCTCGTTCGCCCTGAAAAGGACGGTGGTTGCGTTGTGTCTGTTTACGCCTAAGCTGTGATATCTGCACCTTTCGGTCGACACATCCGACTTCTGCACGGCATTTTTTAGGACCGGGTTTGCCTTCCCATTGCGATCCGTGCTCGCTCAGCCAGCCTGCACTGCTGCAGACTGTTTCCAGGACCACCACGTGGAGGTGGAGCTCGGTCTTGACCAGCTCTGGTTCGCTGGTCCTGACACAGGCAGTCAAGCTATGAGTCGCTGACTGCGGTCTCTATTGCTGCGTCTTCTGGTCCCTGATAGGATTTGATTTATGTTAAAGGAAGAAAACCAAGAAAACAGTCACAGATGTATATGAGGACTCATCATCTGAAGAAAATAGTAACTTTAATTATTGTAGATAAAAGACGCCACTACATGTACTGAAGAGTTGAAGAAAGAAAGGGAAACAAAGGACAAGGTGACCTAGATCGTGAGTTGCACGAGATTCCTGGGTACTCACACAATTTAGAAGGAAGAAAAGTAAATACGGAGACCTTCAGTAAAGTACAATCACTACAAAGAATATTGATTTGTTTTCCAGCTGCATTTGTTTATTTATGTACTTTGTAAATAAACCTTGTTATATGACTCAGCCGAGTTATGCAGATTGGTCGAATGATTTAAATGGGAAAAATTACAACACAGTTAGAAGTACACCACCATAGCACCTTAACACCATCAATCCGAGAGAAGAACGAACCTGCTACATTCCACAATAATCTACATCTCTAGCGGGAAGCTAGTAATAACACTTGATGGACATTTATTGAAAGAAGATATAAAAAGGAGAATTAGGGAACGCGGCCATATATTATTATTTGGTACCGTCACTGTCACATAGTGATTATTTGGTACCGTCACTGTCACATAGTGATTATTTGGTACCGTGACCAACTCTCACGGTCACATAAGCACTTAGCCCCTATTTATGAGCGTCTTACTGATCAGCATCTGCTCAAGCGGTGTGAGCTAGGTGCAACACAACATGCAAATGAAAGCCTACACAATGTTATATGGAGTCGTTGCAGCAAGCGGAAATTTGTGTCATTAAAGAAAGCCAAATTCAGTGTCCTTGTGGCCGTTGGAGAGTTCAACTTTGGTCCATCAGCCAGTGCAGAAATAAAAAAGCTGTATGGTCAAGCATCTGGAACAAACTCAATACACCTTAGACTGGTGCGATTGAGGAAACGTCTGGCCAACAGCCAGAAACATGAGGCTGACAAACTTGTAAAAAGAAGAAAAATTAGGCAAGAGGCAAGACAAAGGCGAGAGGAGGAGCTGCAGGAAGCTGAAGGAGGTGCAGCATATAGTCCTTGAGGATTTTAAACACATTCAGCCCCCCAGAATGGAATATATTGGACAAGACAAGGCACTCGGTGAGTAAAATGTATTTTTCTTAAAACTAACATTTTAATTAACAAAGAATTTTATTACTAACAAACTATCTAACAGAGTAGTCTCAAATTTAGCATGCATGTAGTACACATCTATATCTTTAAAGTAACACATCTGCATTTTTGACATTTTGGTAATTTGCTTTGATATATTTTTTAAATATTTTGTTTTCATTTTTTTTTCATACAAATAAAAGGTATTTAAAAAAAAATCATTAAAAATAGAATTTTAAACTTATTAAAAAAAAGCTTGTGACAAATTGTTTTAACTATCAGTGACAACATGTGTGTGCAATTTGATAAAGTTTGGTCAATGGGAAACATAAGTTTTTAGCTCTCGAATATTTGTGAAAATCCAATGTCGCGGATGTTTTTTTTTTTGTTACTATGGTAACCACATTTTTTTTAACAAAATAAACTGTAGAAATTGGTTCATGGACATACACTGTGTCTATTGAGCACATAAAAAGTTTGAAAATGTTATTAGAACAAAAGTTACTTTTCACTGTAGTCCACCACCTTCTTAACAGGGAGTTCATTATGTAAGTTTCAGAAGGTCAGGGTATGTGTAAGTGGGTTTCCGTCATCATCCATCCTTAAGGCAGTTACATCGAAACTTGGCTCGTAGTAACCTTCTTCTGTTGTAGGAGTCGCCCAGAAAGGGGAGGTATCCTCTTTGTAAGGTGTGCCTGGAGCCGAATCGCTTGAATTATTATTTGTCTGTCGTTTGCTGGGTGGGTTGACTGATGCTTGCCTCCGGAATGGATTGGGGAGATGGCTGTGTTCTTCTCCTGATTTTCGCCTGTGTAGTTTTCTTTTTATTTAGTTATCATTTGTTGATAAATACTGTAAAATTGTCCTTGTTAGTGTTTTCAGAATCCGATTCCGACGACATAATGCTGTTTAAATTTTCTGAAGAATTGCTGACAACTGGTGGGATGGTTGTTTGGTTTGTTTGTGTCGGTGGTACTGGTGGTAAAGATTGTAACGGCTCGGTAGTTTGTCCCTTGACAGAGGTTGTGCTGAGAGTTGCTGCTTGGGTTTTTTTGGGGCATTGATTATGTAGTGAAATTGACAGAGATACAACGGTAAAATATCTCCAAAGATAACATTTAAGGATAAAAACATAATGCGTAGGTTGCGAATAGTACATGATCGCCTAGACCGCGGGTCATCATCCTCCATAATAATTGACTTGCTAGACAGGAGGGGAACGGCGGATCAAAAAGGAAAAAAATATGACTGGAAAGATTGCGTGAGACTGGAAAGGCTAAGGAGACGCAATTGGGGGGGGGGGGGGGGGGGGGGGGGAAACGGAGAAAAGTCACGTTTCCCAAGTTGACATAAAAAGTAAGCAACTCGACAGAAGGGACCATAGATATGTTACGCCACAGTCATTTATTGGACGCTTTTGCGATACCAAGCCCTTGATTTGAATTCAGCGGCTAAAACGCAGATGTTAGGAATATTACAAAAATTAAAAAGTACTTTTTTCTTAATATTAATGTTAGGAATATAAAAATTAGCTGGCCGGATGGCCTATTCTGAGCAGTGAACTAATATGTTCTTACTTTTACAGACGGATAGATAATATTGAAGATAATGACAAAAGACAGTGTTGTTCACATCATCGACAGACTGTATTGAATCTAAAAGTGTCGCTAATTGCACAAAAAAAAACACGACCTCGAAACGCAGGTGTTCAAATCTACGTAGTATGGAAGAGAAGGGATATTTGTGGTGGCTGTGTCTAAAAATAACTTTTAACGACAAAATTTTGGAGGGGAGAGAAAGGTTGGTTCAAAAATCGAGTACATTTTGTAGAAACACAAGTAGAGACGGACAGACTAACAGATAACCATCCATACTTGACTGAAGCATGACTGAAATGACTTTAGTGGAGGAAATTTGAAATTTAAAATAAACCTAGGCAGTGATTGGCCACAGACAATCATATCATTAGCGCTCAGACGCGAAAGTGGGGCCATTCTTCAATAGTTGTTCAGTGATAGACACAGATTTTAAAGTGTGGTGATTTCCATATGAAAGAAAGTGTAATAAATTTAGGGACGCCATACTATAGCCAGCAGCTCAGCTGAGTTTTGCTAGCAATTCTGTGTTATTTATTCATAATCTGAGCTGCGAGTTTCTGTTGTCAACCAAGCAGTGTCTATTCAGTTGGTGACTTACTCGAGTGTATCTGTGCAGTACTTGTGACAGAGACCACCATTATTGCCCGCCAGCACGGAGAGGTGGGATCATCAGTTTTCAGCACCAGAGCTGCAACGACAAGATGAGTGAGCCTCTGGTCTGCTGGACATTCACCAACCCCGTTTAGTTACTAATACCCTCATAAAAATTCCCACCATTTTCTGGACACTGTGTAGTCAATATAGACAGGTGTGATGAGGCCACCCCAACAGCACAAACATTAACTATCCTCCCAAGTAGATGACTACTAGAACATTTTAATAAAACTAACTAGTATAGTACATATATATGTACACTATTGCATTTATGATATAATATTCCATGCATTTCTTTCATAATCTCTAAATCCTTTTAAGTTCTGGTCAACCTAAAAAAATTGATCCAGAACAAAATAAATGTAATTCTATCAAAAAAATTTTACACACGTGAGTTAGTTCAGTGTATTTTAACACTTGTTAATATTATTAGTCTTGTTAAATATCTGTGGGTATATCTATAACCTATTACACCACACTACATATCATAACCCTAGACACTTTACGTAGCCACATTCATTAAAAAAAAATTAAGTGTGAGGTCGTAGTGGTAGCAAGAAAGGCCTTCTGACAATTCTCAACTACATTTTATCTCAGGAGCCTTCACAGCTGGCCTCATACAATTACATTTAGTAATATCAACATCATACAATACCATCAAACACCACTACATAAATTGGGGTCTTGTCCAGGGATAATTAGCCCAACAGTAATATTAGGATCTCCTGGTGGGAGAAATAAAAGTAGGGAAATAAATTGTAAAATTCCCTTTAACATTAAAAGTGTCCCTGCAGATAAAAGTTGGTGAATCTTCACAGCCAGTAATAATTAATTAGTTAACTGGTTAGTTAGAATTAGTTAGACTATAGTCATAAGAAGTACTTAGTGTATTTACTGGTTAGAGATTTAGCTTGTATATTATTATATTGTCTCAAAAGTATGGCGGAGCTGGCAAAATTTAGATCAGCTGCTGTGCTCACCGCGAAGGAGATGGGAATGGATGGTCAAATTTTAATTCAATACGTAACGGCTGAATGTGATAAATATATTGAACGGGAAGAAAGGAGATTAGAAAAAGAGGCTGAAAGAAAATTGGAGTCTGACAGGTTGGTTGAAGAGAAGAGGTTAGAGGCTGATAGAGAAATTAAGAGGCTGCAGATTGAGGCAGAAGAAAAACGACAGCAAAGGGAGGCAGAAGAAAAACGACAGCAAAGGGAGGCAGAAGATAAAAAGGCCGAAAGGGAGGCAGAAGATAAAAAGGCCGAAAGGGAGGCAGAAGAAAAAAGGTTGACTGCCGAAAGGGAGGCAGAAGATAGAAGGTTGCAAAGGGAGCACGAATTACGACTAAGGGAGCTGGAATTACAAGGCCCGGCTCCTGAAAATGGTGCCAGCCCTTTTGCCTCAGATGCTACGCCCAGTCTGGGAGCCTCAAACTCAGCTATGGGGTTTCATTTAGACCATTTTGTTGAAAAAGACGATGACATAGAGGGGTACCTAGGACGTTTTGAGTTATTAGCTACTACATATGGGTTAGAGAGAGAGAGGTGGAGCTTAAAGCTATCACAGGGATTGAGAGGTACTTCTTATGAAGTATTTGCCAAAATGAACAGGGAAGACCAAGACAATTATGACATGTTAAAGCAGGCTTTGTTATTAAGGTACGAGAAGAATGGTGAATTTTATCGTAAGAAATTTAGAAATGCTAAACTGTTGTCTGGGGAGACATACCACCAATTCTCTGCTAGACTAGAAACCTATTTGGAGAAATGGACGGCTCTGGGGAAGACCCAAGATCTTAAAGAAATGATCATGATTGAGCAATTGAGAGAGTCCATGGCTCCAGACATGAGAAAATTTCTCATGGAACAAGGTGCAGAGAAGTTGGGGGAAATTTTAAATGTTGCTGAGAGGTATCAGGCAGCTCAGGCAGAGGTAAGTGGTGCTAAAAAGAAGCACATAGACAATTTTAAAGCTCCACAGCAATTTAATAAATTTGATAATAGAGAGCAGGGAAATAAAGGTAGGACAAACTTTGAGCGGCCAAGAAATGACTATCGCGACAGAAACTCACAGTTCAATGACCAAAAGTTCAATGAAAGAAAACCGTTGAACCAAGGAAAAAGATGGTGTAAATGGTGCAAGAAGGATAACCATAACACCGAATTTTGTAGAAGGAAACCTTCAAACATTGCTGCAATGAAGTCGGGGACGCAAAGATTAAAGGTTAATCCTAAGGGACAACAGGAACCTTATCACCCCCCAGTTTGTGAGGATGTTATTTGTAATGGGGTCACCATAAGGTGCCTTTATGATACAGGTTTGGATTATGATTCAGTTGTGAAGTCTAGCCTAGTGGACCCAAGTCAGTATACCACAGAAACAGTGGAAATACAAGGGGCGACTAAGGACATACCACTCATGACACTTCCCATCGCAAGGATAACGGTGAAAACTCGCTATGTGGAAGGAGAAATCAGAGCAGCAGTGATAGATGAACCAATCTACCCTCTGATATTGGGGTGTAGATACGTCTTCTTGGGGAACCCCGAGAAACCTGTGATCATGGCGACAGTGCAGACCAGGTCACAGAAGAAGGAGGAAGAAGGTGAACCTATAAATGCCCATCCAGAGGAGATGAGGAAGGCGCAGGCTGAGGATAGGACACTCAAGCCATGTTTTAAAAAATTGCCCAAATGCCACACACCTCCGAGCAAGGGGGAATATTTCATGAAGAACAAACTCTTATACAGGAAGGCCGGAACTGGAACAAATGGTCACAACCAGCTGGTTCTTCCCACTTCATATAGAGATAAAGTGATGGAACTCGGGCATGCGATTCCCTTCAGTGGTCACATGGGGATCAGCGCCACAGGACAGCGTATAGCTTGTCATTACTTCTGGCCAGGGATAACGGAGGATATAAAAAGATATGTCAAATCCTGCCCAGAATGTCAAAGGGTAGCTCCAAAGCACTGGACTGCTCCTGCAACTTTAGGGGAAATGCCCATAGTGGGAACACCTTTTGAGAGGGTTGCAGTGGATATTGTAGGACCTCTCACTCGGACCAAGAGGAGGAACAGTTACATCCTTACTCTGGTGGACACTTGTTCTATGTGGGGAGAGGCGGTAGCCCTGCCATCAATTGATTCAAAACATGTAGCAGAGGCACTACTTACAATATTTACCCGATTAGGATTCCCGCATCAATCTTGACGGATAATGGTTCTCAGTTCAAGGGGAAACTAACGGAAGAAGTTTTTAAGCTATTTCAAGCCAGGCACTTTCATTGTAGTCCGTACCATCCACAAGGGAACGGCCAGGTAGAGAGGTTCAACGGGACTCTCATTTCTATCCTGAGAAAGCTGGCACACGAAAAACCGGATCTGTGGGATCAATTCCTGCCCGCCGCATTGTTTGCTTACCGGGAGGTACCACATAGTTCAACCGGGATGGCTCCCGCAACTCTGCTATTTGGGAGGCCAATAAAAGGTCCATTAGAAGCCCTATTAAGGACCTGGACAGATGAGAAGGCGGAAGAGACTGTTACCTCATCTTATCAATATGTGAACGAACTGACTAATCGTTTGAAAGCTGGATGGAAACTGGCAAATGATAATTTGAAGCAAGCCAGGAAGAAACATGCAGCATATTTTAATAGGAAGGCAAAGGACAGGGAACTGGCAGTCGGAGAGAAGGTGCTGCTTCTACTACCCGGAAGCCAGAATAAATTACAAATTGGTTGGCAAGGTCCATATACGGTTTTAGAGAAGGTGTCTAGAACAAACTATAAAATTGACAAAAAGGGGAAGGAAAAAGTTTATCATGTAAACCTGTTAAAGAAGTATCTGGACAGACCACTCCAGGAAAGCACCCCCTTATTGACCTTGGCTATTGCAACCCAGATGCAAAAAGAACCACTCACCTCACATGAATACCCATTACATCCTTGTGAAACCGCAGCACAGGTAAAAGTCAGTAAGCACCTGACTAAAAACCAGAGGGAGAGAGTTCAACAGGTTCTGGAGGAACATACAGATGTATTAACAGATAAACCAGGCCATACAAATTTGCTACAGTATGACATGAAACTGGTAGACTCAAACCCAATCTGTATGAGAGCCTATTCTATTCCGTTCGCGAAGGAGAAGGCATTGAAGGAAGAAATAGAGTATTTGTTGAAGGAGGGGATTATTTCGCACAGTGAATCATCTTTTAGTTCTAGTGTCGTTTTGTTGAGAAAACCGTCTGGGGAACACAGACTGTGCATAGATTACAGGAAACTGAATGCTGTCACAGAAGGACAAGTGGATCCATTACCAGACACAAAACAGTTATTTGCCAGACTGAACAAGGCAAAATACTTTTCAAAGGTGGATCTTAGTAAAGGCTATTACCAGATCCCAGTGAAGCCTGAAGTGAGACCTTATTTGGCTTTTAGCACTTCGGATGGACATTATGAATTCAATATGCTACCATTCGGACTGAAAAATGCTCCGAGTGTGTTTTCAAGGATGATGCGAAAATTGTTGGATCCCCTGAATAACCCATGTATCTCGAATTTCATGGATGATATTCTCGTCGCCACAGAGACATTTGAAGAACACATTGAAGCTCTGGAGATGTTGTTTGATAGACTTCGGGAGGCGAATTTGACTGCTAGGCCAACAAAATGTTGTATTGGATGTAAAGAGTTGGAATTCTTGGGGCACACTGTATATCAGGGTAATATGACCCCTGATCCTAAGAACTTGGAAAAACTGCAGAGAGCACCTAGGCCACAAACAAAAAAGGACGTGCGATCATTTGTGTCGTTATGCGGATTTTATCAGAAATACATCAAGAATTTTAACGCTATTTGTGCTCCTCTGACTGATCTGACTCGCAAGGGACTTCCAGATAAAATTATTTGGACTGCACAATGTGAACTAGCGTTCCAAGAGTTAAAGGAAAAACTCACTAGCAAGCCTATTCTCAAACTGCCTGATTTGACACAGGACTTTGTCTTAAGAACCGATGCAAGTAATGTAGGACTAGGAGGGGCTTTGTTGCAAAGATCATCTTCACCTGATGGGGAACTGAAACCAGTCGCTTATGCAAGCCGTAAATTGAATAAGGCGGAACAAGGATACTCCACAAGCGAAAAAGAATGTTTAGCGTTAATCTGGGCAATAAAGAAGTTTCAAATCTATCTGTATGGTAGGACATTTGTGGTGGAGACGGACCATCAGCCTCTCGTGTTCTTGTCTCAGGCTAAGCATGAAAACGCACGATTGCTGAGGTGGTCTTTGTTGCTTCAACCTTATCAGTTTAGTATCCAATATATCCCAGGCAAATTGAATGTCGGTGCAGATTTCCTCAGTCGACACCCCTGTGATCAAAATTAGAGTAGTGGCAGACGTGAGGAGTAATTTTACCTATGTGTATCGCTGGTTTTGGAACTTGCCATAGGCATGTTTTCAAGTGGGGAGATGTGTAGTGAAATTGACAGAGATACAACGGTAAAATATCTCCAAAGATAACATTTAAGGATAAAAACATAATGCGTAGGTTGCGAATAGTACATGATCGCCTAGACCGCGGGTCATCATCCTCCATAATAATTGACTTGCTAGACAGGAGGGGAACGGCGGATCAAAAAGGAAAAAAAATATGACTGGAAAGATTGCGTGAGACTGGAAAGGCTAAGGAGACGCAATTGGGGGGGGGGGGAAACGGAGAAAAGTCACGTTTCCCAAGTTGACATAAAAAGTAAGCAACTCGACAGAAGGGACCATAGATATGTTACGCCACAGTCATTTATTGGACGCTTTTGCGATACCAAGCCCTTGATTTGAATTCAGCGGCTAAACGCAGATGTTAGGAATATTACAAAAATTAAAAAGTACTTTTTTCTTAATATTAATGTTAGGAATATAAAAATTAGCTGGCCGGATGGCCTATTCTGAGCAGTGAACTAATATGTTCTTACTTTTACAGACGGATAGATAATATTGAAGATAATGACAAAAGACAGTGTTGTTCACATCATCGACAGACTGTATTGAATCTAAAAGTGTCGCTAATTGCACAAAAAAAAAACACGACCTCGAAACGCAGGTGTTCAAATCTACGTAGTATGGAAGAGAAGGGATATTTGTGGTGGCTGTGTCTAAAAATAACTTTTAACGACAAAATTTTGGAGGGGAGAGAAAGGTTGGTTCAAAAATCGAGTACATTTTGTAGAAACACAAGTAGAGACGGACAGACTAACAGATAACCATCCATACTTGACTGAAGCATGACTGAAATGACTTTAGTGGAGGAAATTTGAAATTTAAAATAAACCTAGGCAGTGATTGGCCACAGACAATCATATCATTAGCGCTCAGACGCGAAAGTGGGGCCATTCTTCAATAGTTGTTCAGTGATAGACACAGATTTTAAAGTGTGGTGATTTCCATATGAAAGAAAGTGTAATAAATTTAGGGACGCCATACTATAGCCAGCAGCTCAGCTGAGTTTTGCTAGCAATTCTGTGTTATTTATTCATAATCTGAGCTGCGAGTTTCTGTTGTCAACCAAGCGGTGTCTATTCAGTTGGTGACTTTACTCGAGTGTATCTGTGCAGTACTTGTGACAGAGACCACCATTATTGCCCGCCAGCACGGAGAGGTGGGATCATCAGTTTTCAGCACCAGAGCTGCAACGACAAGATGAGTGAGCCTCTGGTCTGCTGGACATTCACCAACCCCGTTTAGTTACTAATACCCTCATAAAAATTCCCACCATTTTCTGGACACTGTGTAGTCAATATAGACAGGTGTGATGAGGCCACCCCAACAGCACAAACATTAACTATCCTCCCAAGTAGATGACTACTAGAACATTTTAATAAAACTAACTAGTATAGTACATATATATGTACACTATTGCATTTATGATATAATATTCCATGCATTTCTTTCATAATCTCTAAATCCTTTTAAGTTCTGGTCAACCTAAAAAATTGATCCAGAACAAAATAAATGTAATTCTATCAAAAAAATTTTACACACGTGAGTTAGTTCAGTGTATTTTAACACTTGTTAATATTATTAGTCTTGTTAAATATCTGTGGGTATATCTATAACCTATTACACCACACTACATATCATAACCCTAGACACTTTACGTAGCCACATTCATAAAAAAAAATTAAGTGTGAGGTCGTAGTGGTAGCAAGAAAGGCCTTCTGACAATTCTCAACTACATTTTATCTCAGGAGCCTTCACAGCTGGCCTCATACAATTACATTTAGTAATATCAACATCATACAATACCATCAAACACCACTACAGATTAACCCAATGATTGTCCAGTCCGCATATTGCGCACGGTGTGCGTCGACCTGGGATAGTGACGAAGATTTTCTGTTTTTTTCTTTTTTTTTCTGTCCTTGTGACTGCAATTTCATGTTTAAATAGTGGGGAATGTCTCTATTTGGATTACACAGAAAAGCCCACTTGTCTGAGGCGTGTTGGAGCTGAAATGCGTCAGCCTCTTTATCGCCCGTGATAGAGGCGACGATTGAAAGAACTGCTTCTTTTTTAATCGTTGGGAGTAGCCAGTGTAACACACCCTTTGATTTCTCATTTTCCTGATGTTGAATTATGATCGACATTTTTGGGTTAGCCCACTTTGTAGGTTTATTATTTGAAAAATAAACACACACACACAGAATAATAATCCACACGGAATTCAAAATAGTAACGATGTTTTTTGTTATATATAACTTTAATACCCCTTCTGGGGCTCAAAGTGAGGTCTATTGACTTTATTTAGTACAATGTGTGAATTATTTGTGCTCCCGGTCCTGGACATGACACTTTGATCTTAGCCAAAAGGCCGAGAAGCGATTTTGTTGTACGACGGGGAAACGTTGGTTTTACTAGTTTATTATCCATTGTTGTTGTAGTTTTCGTCTACTAGATTGCTGTAATACCCTGTTCAACCAAAACCCATTGAAGGGTTACAAACTGTTATATTGGGGTATATAGTGTGTTTTGAGACCCATTAAACGTTACATATGCAAATATAGAAAAATCATTAAATACCCAGCGTGTTCTTGTAAAATGTATTTTTTTTAAAAATAATAAGACTATAAAAAGATTAAGAAAATTAATAGATACAATATGTCTCACAAGCTACATAATAATGTGCTGCACAAAAGAAGAAAAAGCTATTTAAATTACTAATAGATTAAAATAAGTTAATAGTCATTTCCAAATTCATATTGTAATTTGTGTGTAGTTCTCTCCCTTAAACATATAAACATACCTTAGTAAGCTCCCCTGAAAAAAAAACTGGCACTGATCTATCTATCTATCTATCTATCTATCTATCTATCTATCTATCTATCTATCTATCTATCTATCTATCTATCTATCTATCTATCTATCTATCTATCTATCTATCTATCTATCTATCTATCTATCTATCTATCTATCTATACAGGAACATTGGCTCCTAAATACCATCGCAATAAGGAAGCTGAAATTTTTCGGTCATATAAAAAGACATAATAGTCTGGAAAAAAACAGTGATGGAAGGCATGGTCCCTGGAAAAAGGGGAAGGGGTCGACCTAGACGACGGTGGACCCAGGACATCACAGAGAGTCTGAACTTGTCTTTGGCTGATGCAGGTCGACTTGCCCAGAATCGTGATGCGTTCAGAGCAGCTGTAATGGAGACAACGTTCTGGAAAGAATATGTCACATGATGATGATCTATCTATCTATCTACCTATCTATCTATCTATCCATCTATCTAACTATCTATCTATCTATCTATCTATCTATCTATCTATCTATCTATCTATCTATCTATCTATCTATCTATCTATCTATCTATCTATCTATCTATCTATCTATCTATCTATCTATCTATCTATCTAAGTGTATCTCACATGTAAGTGCACTCACAAAGCTAACGGCACAAAAAGTTTACCAATTAGCCAAAATCAAACACTTCCTGGATGAGGTTGCAAGGAAAATGTTCTACACATCTCATATACAAACATACCTAGACTATTGTTCCACAATGTGGGATGGTTGTTCCATATCCAACACAAAAAGGCTTCATTCACTTCAAAAACGTGCAGTGCGCCTAGTTGCTGATAAACACCAAACACATTGTATAGATCTATATAACTATCTTAAAATATTACCCCTTAGAAAGCGCTTCCTATTTAACAAAGCTAAATTTGCTCACAAAATCTTGTCACAGAATGCTCTAACGTATCTGTGGCCACTTTTAAAATTCAATGAAAAACGTAGTCAGCGCTTAACTGGCACTATCGGGACTCGAACCCGCAATCCCCGGCTTACACCCAAACAGTTTGAATTATCATAGGAGGCCGGTGCCTTATCCATTAGGCCACGGGGGCTTACGGAATTTTACTGAAATTATGGCAATAACACTTTTTAGTTATTTCAAATTACGAGACTATGTTGTTTTTAGTAGGATGTGCACGATATAAATAGCAGTGCACTTTGGTGCTACTGTTTTTCCCAACATATCTCCTTTTTGTGTCTCACAGGAAAGAGCGTTTATTGAACTGTCTGTCAACTTTAACTTATCGCCTTCTTGAAAGGTAAATAAAAGGTAGTCCCGTTTCAGATAGAGGCTTCTACCAAAGGGGAGTGAAGTGTTTGAGACCTCGTTCTTTCCACAAACAGGAATAATCTTCTTCTTCTTCCTCGTTCGTCCTGAAAAGGACTTTGGTTGCGTTGTGTCTGTTTACAGCGGAGCTGCGATATCTGCGCCTTTCGGCCGGCACATCCGACTTCAGCTCGGCATTTTTTGGGACCGGGTTTGCATTCCCTCTTCGATCCCTACTCTCTCAGGCAGACTGCAGTGATGCAGCCTGTTTCCAGGACCACCACGTGGAGGTGGAGTAGGGTCATGATCAGCTCTAATATGCCTACATAAGCCTACATAAGCGGACCGGAAGATCCGAATGGATGACTACAACATGAAGGAGAACAACAATAGAAGGTAGACCCATAGCAGATACCTCCGTAGAGGAGTGAAGTGTTGGAGACTTCACAATACTAGGTCCAGCATCGAGAGGTGGTGTCACCAGTTCCCTATCTTGCTGCCTGTTCCCTGTTCCATCCCTAACGCAATAGAGAACATGCATACAGACCTCAAACCTTCAGAAACTAGTGTCGATCTACTCTCCTGGTCGTGCTGGGGGGGGGGGGGGGGGCAGTGAGAGAGGGCTGATACGACTAGTCTCGACAGTATCCACTAGACATGGATAAGGGAGATCTAAGACAGGTAAAGGTAATCCCATGGCAGATACTGCCGTAGTGAGTGAAGTGTTAGAGACTTTGGATTCTTTGCACATGTAGGCCCACATAGGTGGTTTTCGGAAGATCCAACATGGATGGCTACAGCATGAATGAAAAACATGCATACAGATCTCAAACCTTCAGGAACTGGTGTGGATTTACTGTCCTGGTCATGCAGCCGTGCGCGGCAATGAGAGACCTTATCATAATAGCCCCGAGGACAACCATAGTGGTAACTTCTTCTTCTTCTTTTATTCTTAGCCGCCGACCGTCAAAGCAGTCAGTGGCCATCACGCCTGGTGGCGTCTAGTAGGGCAACAACAAATTGATTCCACTTTGCTCTGGTTCATTCTTTGCATCTCAGTCCTCCGCCAAGTTGTTATTGGTCGGCCTCTCTTTCGTTTTCCTTCAGGGGTCCATAGCATAGCTGTTCTTGTAATGGTATCGGAGTCTCTTCTGTGAACATGGCCAACCCAGCTCCAGCGTCTGCCAGCTATGATGGTGTGCATGTCCTCTTGCTTGCTCCGAGTAAGCAGATCTTGGTTGGTGATGGTATTCGGCCAAAAGATTCGGAGAATTTTTCTTTGGCATGTTGTGTGAAAAGAGGACAATTTCGACATTTCCTTCTCTGTAACTCTCCAACATTCCGCACCACAGAAAGCACACAGTTCTGATATAATCTTAATTTTGTGCTTGTGTTGTACTGAGAGGACTTCCAGATGTTGTTTAGACTAAAAAAGGCTGTTCTTGCTTTGTTTATTATGTTGTTGATGTCTTTGCTTTCTCCGCCGTCTGGTGTTACTATGCATCCTAGGTGTCACATGATGATGATATCAGTATAATGTAGATGTCACATGATGATGATGTTGCCAGTATAATACAGACATCGAGCATATATTGTAATGATGATGATGATATCACTGTAATACAATTATCAAGCGTATATTGCATTGAGGATGATGATGATTACGCTGATGATGATGATTATGGTCAGTGTGTATGTGTAAGCAAATGATAAAGTAAGAGAGGTTGTTTGCGTGAACAGTAAATGGCGTAGGCCTGTGTGTATGTTAAGTGCGAATGAAAAGTGGTCAGTCGGGTTTTACGTGAGTTTGTCTCGTGCAAGACTGTGGGTCAAAACACGGGGGAACAGTGCAATGTGCGAGGTAGTTAGTTGTTGACTGAAAGGTAAACTGGAAGGTTGCTGGTAGAGCGGGAAAAGATGGCTAGATGTTATGGCTGAATCTTGTTGTTTAATTCTGAAGGAAGAATTACGAATTATTACCTTGGATATTTGGATTTCATATAATGTTTGTGTTTCGTGACATTTCCGTAATAACGTGTTCAGTTTGGGACTAAATTTCGGTGTTGATTGGTTTACTCGGGAATGGATGTGTCAATTATGGTGTAAGAAGATAGTAAGCATCTTTAAGGATTAATTACTGTGACAGCATGCATCCCCACAGCATGTGTCATGTGGGGGCTCGTTGAGGGAAATTGTACCTGCCAGAAGAATCTAGCCAGCCGTGCCAAAAGTATTCAGCCATTTTACAATCCAGGGTTGCCAGTCAAAAAATATCTACTTATATTTCTGACAGTTTCGCTCATGTATGTTGGCGTGTTCACACAACACTGAACTTCAAAGACAAGGCCGTGTTCAGCTTACTACCGATTTAAATTACTGGTTTCATGCCACATGTAATATTCAAGACATTTGCATGTAAAAGCAAAATGGATTACCACTAGTGTTTGTTATCAACGCTTGAGTTTGTGTCGAACGGAGTAAGCTACACTCTGTTTCAAGAATTTGCTTGATTGACATTCATCAGCGCTTGAGTGGTGGCTACTTGCACAGCTGTACGCTGTTTTCGAGGACTTACATACGGTTATATATCCATTGTTAACGTCTTGTTTGTGGTCCTTACTGACGTACTTCTTGCAATAATGTCAGGACTACGATCAGTAATATCTACAACAGATTTCAACATTGAAAATCTACCCGCTTGCCACATCTTGTGACCATAATCATTCTGAATTCAAGAAGATCTACGCTGCTTGCCGCATCCTGTGCAGTATCAGAGAACATTCCTACTTCAAGAACGTCTACGCTGCTTGTCTCATCTTTTGCAGTATCAAGGAAAATTTATAAGGCATAATTTTCAAGACATCCTTACGGTAGAGTCTACGACGCTTACCGCATCCTGTGCAGTGGAACTAATTATTTGAAAACTGAGACATCATTACAGGAAGATGACTCGTCAGTACAGCTCACCGCCTCCTCCCTTGTGCATGAATACTTCTACACAATGAAGTCTACACCGCGTACTAAGCAAGGCACCGTACAGTGACAGGCTGCTAAACAGATAAGTCATTTTTGTGCTATCATTGCTCTTGTTCGTGCATACCACACTGTTGGCATTCCTGTCTTTACCTCATCTGTTGCTTGTTGTTATTGTGCGTGACGTACGTGTTTGCTTAAATTATGTTTTAGATTCAATGTTTAGTCTTCTTTATAGAGGAACTAATGTTGAGTTAACCTATTAGGATTTTGTTAAAATTAATCCCTTAAGGGGCCACATCTGTGTTGGATCGGATGATATGGAGCGCCCTGAGTGATTTCTTTGAACATAATACACATTAGTTGTGTTGGTTTTGTTCGTAGAAAGCGTTACAATCGTATAAAGACTCTTTCTTGTCCAGTTTACATGTTTTATTCTTCAGTTATTTTTCTTAATATCATTGTACATAAGTTCTTTTTTAGTCCCATTGTGGTTGGTCGTCTGTCAGGTTCGGTGTTGTAAATAAATTTTTATATATATTTTTTCTCTTCATTTCTGAACGTTATTATCTACCACCAGCCTGCTAGTTTTCGTTGTCTTTATCGAAGCGTCTGTTTTCTTCATCAACTGTGTCATACTGTGTCATGGATATCGAATATTTCGCTGTATAGTTAGTAATTCGTATACATACTGCCGTTTGCAGAACAGTTTACCTTGTATAAATATAGTGTTTTTTTTTCTTTTTTCTGGTTTGGGTGACCTCAATTTTAGTCGAAAACAAGATGGCAAGTCTCAGAGACTTTATTGATGTGGGAAAACAGTTGGACAAAACAGGCCTTGAACTGGAAACATGGGCAATGGAACAGTTCAAAGAGGCAGAGGCAGAAATAAAGCTAAAACAGGACGAGGAACGAAAAGAAAGATTTGATGAAAGACTTAAAGAGAATGGAATTTGAGGCAAATACCAAACAAAGGGAAGTTGAGGCGAAACAAAGAGAAGTTGAGGAAACTACCAAACAAATGGAAGTTGAGGCAGCTACCAAACAAATGGAAATTGAAAAGGAAAAGGCTATTGCTTTAAAGAAATTAGAACTGGATGCTTCTAGTCATGAGTCCTCTGGTAGAGAGTCCTCGGGGAAGGAACCATTCCATGCATATATATTAAAATTACCAAATTTATGGACTCCTTCGACTTGATCGACGTGTACTTAGAACGCTTTGAAGGAAAGATGATATCACTAAAGATAAAGAAAGAACAATGGAGTTCCATGTTATGCGACCTGCACACTGGCCAGGCGTTACAAACTTTTTCTTTATTACCTGTAGATAACCGGCTCAACTATGATGTTGTGAAAGAAGCATTGCTTCGCAAATACTGTCTTACTTCACATGGTTATTCTAGGCGTTTTAAAAACGAGAAACCTAGTAAAGATCCCGATTTTGGCGACTTTATTGCTAACATAAAACTAGCATTTACACGCTGGATAGATCTATCTGGGATCAGTAAAGATTTTGAAGGCCTCAAAGATCTTATCTTGAGAGATAAAGTCCTCTTGGCCGGTAGTTCGGACTTAGGTGCGTTCTTTCAAGAACGTGACCCAAAGAATCTTGACACCATGTTAGAGCTAGGGAGGCAGTATATGACTGCCCATCCTGGGAGGTCAGTACATAAGGAGGTGGAACCTGAGAATTTTCCAGTATGTTCTCCAAGAGAAGTAAACAATGCAACATATCGTAGACCGCGATTTGATAATGTGAACAGACAATACGACAGGAGGTCGTGATTTGATAGGACATTTAACCACAATTCCAAACCGCGTTATTCCCCGCCCAAGCGTTTTCCTCAGCGTAGGTTAGATAGCTCTAAATGGGGGTGTCGTAGCTGTGGTTCCTGGCGCCACGCATCCAAATTTTGTGACAAATCAGGTCCAAGCCCAACTAACACACCACCATCCAGCCCAAAGAGAAGTCCTAAGAAGAACTACCGCCGTGAAGCTCACTGTTACCTGTTTAATGCAACGGATCATTTCCAAAAAGAATGTCCGACCAGGAAGACAGAGCATACAAACGCTACATCGGTATTGGAAACATTTAACAGTGAAGATTGTCTAGGTTGTAAGCCTTTATTCGAACCTAACGGTAAGCCGATACTGATCTGTGGTCACGCTTTGCCTGTGTTGTCATCGATTGAGGAAGGTGGTACTTTGACTTTACAGCAAGGTTTGGTAGCAGGTAAATTAGTAAGTGTACTACAAGACACTGGATGTACGACGATTGGAGTGAGACGTTCATGCATTGACGAGTCGTGTCTCGTCGGCAAAACTGCCAGATGCGTTACCTTTAGGGGCAGAGTAGAGTACTACCCCCTAGCGGTGATCGAAATAGATACCCCTTTCATAGCAGGTAAAGTTCGCGCATGCGTCCTCGACTCTGCCGTCGCAGATTTAATTATAGGCAATTTACCGAAAGTGCAGAACTGCACACAGCAAGATATAGATGACTGGAATCAGCAACACTCACTTGTAGCAAACGCAGTCACTACTAGGGCACAGAAAAAGGCTGATGATCAACAGGTGGATAAGGATCCGGTACTGTTACTTGATAATAATGCTGCTAAACCAAACCCAAACGAAGGTCCCGAGGATTGTTGTACGTCGTTTATAGAACAGCAAGATGCTGACTTATCTCCTCGATCTTTGTTCGATTTTGCTGAGAAGGCTGATATTAAACACACTAAATCAGCGAGATATTGGTTTCAATTAAAGAATAAAATACTAACCAGATGTTTTGCCAAAAATCATTTTCTAATGCGGCAAATTGTCTTGCCCAGTTCACTTAGGACTGTGGTGCTTAAAACTGCACATGACTGCCTGTTCGCAGGACACATGGGAATAGCTAGAACCAAAAATAGGGTATCATCACAGTTCCATTGGCCATGTTATAATAAAGACATTCGGTCATTTTGTCGTTCGTGCGTGGTGTGCCAAAGTACTTTTCCCAAAGGCAGGGTCCCAAAAGCACCGTTGCAGGTTACGGACATATCTAGTAGACCATTTAAGAAACTGGCAGTAGATATTGTAGGTCCCCTTTCCATAATGTCTGACAGAGGACATCGGTACATTCTTACTGTGGTAGATTTTTGCTCTAGATGGCCCGAAGCTGTCCTTATGAAAGTAATTACTTCCGCGGTCCTAATAGAAGCTCTCCAAATGATATTCAGTAGGTTCGGGTTTCCGGATGAAATATTATCCGATAGAGGAATGTCGTGAATCATTCTAATCCCCATATATAAATTAAAACGTAAATGCAAAGCCTAACAAATAAATTTAATAAAAGGAAAGAAGAATGGTAAAGAACAGTGCTGTCACAATGACTGTACTCGAAATCCCCCTTGTTTTCTACTTCGTCGGCAAATTGTAACGCTTTCACGTTGATAGTAAAAGCCTACTGTGTCGCTGCACGCTTTCTTCAATGAAACGTGTACTGTATTTCTTGGAAAAACCTTGAGATACGCAAGCTGATCAATGACCTAAATTTAATATTTCATTCATTCCATTTTATACACGGCGTAACTAAAAGACAGATGGACTAAAGGATAGAGAGAAGGGAGAGGCAGAAAGCAGGGACACCTGCAACACTAAACACGCGTCGCGCGATACACAATTGCTGCCATCACGCGTGTAAGGCCACATGCACTAACTTTATTTCAAATCGACAGTGATAAAACTCACTACCCATACCAGAGTTAGGTTTTAAAATCCTGAAAAACGCTTATTGGGAAAGATGACATTAGATGTGTTTACGTTTGAAAACATGACAGTACCCAGACACCACATGGGGATTGAAGTGAACAGGAGGTGGTAGAAAATGCACATTTTGAACGCAACCACCTAGCTCCCTTAAATTCGTATATTTGGGTTCCTTAGGGTTTGCTGACAAAGAATATGTAAAACGTTACGCAAATAGTCTAGGAATTACCAAGTTATGGCCAAAATAAAATAGTGGGGGTGCCTGACAGCATGAAATCATTTCTGCTCATAAAATTTTTTTATAACGTGTTTGAAAAAACATTACGTTACGGAAATAGCCTACCATGTTAACTCCTATTTGATTGGAGCGCAACAAATGAAAGACTAAACACGATTGGTCGGACTATAAATACTATCTTGTGTTGTCAGGGGAAACGTGAGAAAGGGGTACTTTTTTGAAAAGATGTGTAGACATGGTTTGATTGGGTAGAGCTACGAATATACTCAATTCAGAGCGTCTGTTCATTGCCACATCTTGTAATAAACCTACTAAGAAACAGTACGTTGAGCACCAGTGTATATTTTTTATAAAATAAAGCCTGGGACATCGGCAGATCGGAGTTGTGCTATATTCATTGCCAGTCAACGAAACTGTTTATTATTTCCATGAATTGTGGTAAGCTTGAAATATTCAATATCTTTTAATGAAAATTGAATGTAAATTGATAATTTATGTCTGTATATATGTGTGGTTCAGTAGCGAACATGATGTAAAGCCTATAGTGCTCCAGCCTGAACAGAAGGTGTCGGAGGAAAGTAAAACTGCATGGAATGGCCAAACAGTACACTGACACCTAGATTATTAACTAGAAAGAAATAATGCTGGAATTGCAGAGGCGTAGTAACCATTAGGGAGGGAAATACTGGTATAAAGTATTTCAGATGAAGCTGACAGTTGGCCTAACGCTCTGAACTCAATGTTTGTGATGTATTGTGCTCAGTGTAGAAATGGAGTATAAATTAGTTCTGACGTAGAAGGTACAACCTTCTTGTTTCAGGGACCGTGGTCTTAAAGTTATTGAGCAGCACCTGGTCAGAGCTTTGCTGAAGCCAGAGGTGGACAGCATACTCCTTGGTCCATATAGCATCCAGTGGGGTGGCTCCAGAACTCATTTAAATAATCGAGCAGAGGAGTCTTTTACTGCAGTCATCACGCAAGATAAGAGAGTGTGGCCATGGAGCTCAACATTATGTACCCCCCATCTTAAAATGACATTATAAACTAAAATTAAGAGGGGAATTTAATTGTTTTAATACCAGGAACTGAGAACATCTCCAATACTAGTTCTAATAGAAACAAACTATTGAAGTCATGATGACAATTACCAACAGAGCTTGAACAAAACAAAACCAGTATTACCTCATACTACCACTACACAACTGACACACATAGGATACCATTAATAATATATGTCACTACAATAATCATATTAATAAATTCTGTACATATAACTTGTAAATAAAATTGATTGTGATTCCTGGTTCCCTTTGTATTTGAATCAGGACACATATACATTCATGACAGCACTGAATACATATTGTTATTTGAAAAGTTATCAGTGACTCCTTTAAGATATCCTCTTAGAGTGTTATATGTATGTGAGTGTCACAGGGTTGTCAAGTGTGGTGGAATAAATTAAATTGTTTATCTGTCTGTTGTTGTTATGACTTACAATTCATCATACACATACCCTAGACATATAACGTAGTCATCACACTATTCCAGAATAATTCTGACTGAGGTATACATATGTGGCAGTAAGTAAGGTTATCTATAATACACTACTCTTATTAGATATAGATACCTTCACAGCTGATCTCAGTCAGTACAATAAGTCCCCTATAAATATTTATAACATCCCACTTTACCACAAGGAACACAGTTTACATCAGACGTGATGAAAGAGGTATGCAAAATGCTAAATATTAAACAGTCATCCACAAACTAATGGCACTTGCGAGCGGTTCAATGCATCGTTGAGGCGTATGTTAAGAAAGGTGACGACAGAGTCACCCACAGAGTGGGACATATACTTACCAGCCGTGCTTTTTGCTTATAGAGAAGCACCGCAGGAAAGTACGGGGTTCTCGCCATTCGAACTTATAAATGGAGCTAATCCTCGTGGCCCCATGAGTCTATTGAAGGATTTGTTCATCGGTAAATACCCCAACGAGGAGGTCAAATCTTCATACGAATTAGTTGTCAGTCTGCGAGAGCGCATCGTGAGATCATGTCAGATTGCAAACGACTCATTGAGTGGAGCGGGTGCTAGATATCGTGCTTATGCTAACCGTAATAGTAAACTATTGGCTCTTCAACCTGGGGATAAGGTGTGGCTCTTGCTCCCCACCAATAGAAATCATTTGCTTATCTCCTGGCAGGGTCAATTTTCTGTAATTCAAGCAGTTACAGACGTAGATTATATGATTGAAGTGAAGGGGAAGAAAAAATATTCCATGTCAACATGTTAAGACCCCACTATGAACGCCCTGATTCCCTACAGCACATTGCGGAAGCCGTCCTTAAGGATACGCAGGAAATTGTATGTTCTGCAGTGGTGGCGAAAAAGGCTGTGATGGAGAGGATATCCATCTCCAGTTGTCTCTTCTTCCCTTACAACAGTCAGTGTCATCGAAGAATGTAGAGATATGCAACTCCGTTCCTCTCGATCAACAACGGAAACTTCAATCATTACTTCAAGACTATGCTGATGGGCTGACGGATAAACCAGACAGGACGACACTGATAAGTCACGACATCAAATTGTTAGATGAGCGCCCTATCAGACTGAAACCATACCCGCTACCTCTCCATTATAAGGCGGCAGTGGAGAGATAGATAGACGAAATGCTCCACTTGGGGATTATTGAACCTTCTGAGTCCCCATATGCATTCCCGTTAGTGATTATTAGAAAGAAAGACAACTCGTTACGTATCTGCATTGACTTTAGGTGCTTAAACGCTATTATAATCACAGACGCAGAACCTATACCAAATCAGGATGACGTGTTAGCACAAATGTCAAAAGCTCATTTCTTTAGTAAGTTCGACCTGTCTAAAGGCTACTGGCAAGTTCCTCTGACAGAATCGGCAAAACCTCTGACAGCTTTTGTAACGCCAAAGGGTCTGTTCCAGTGGAACTATATGTGCTTTGGGCTTGTTTATGCCCCAGCGACATTCGTGCGTATGATGAGAAAGCTACTCGGCGACCGGCCTGATGTTGTCACTTACCTAGACGATATTTGCCTCTTTAGTGATTCTTGGGAGCAGCATGTCCGTGGGCTGTCATCACTTCTGGCATGTCTTAGACTGCATAATCTAACAGCTAGACCCACAAAAGTCAAAATCGGGTTCCACGAACTTGGTTTTCTAGGATATAGAGTAGGTGGGGGAATGCTCAAACCAGAAGACACTACTGTAACGAAGATTATGAATCTCCAAGCTCCTACTAGCAAAAAACAAGTACGCAGTCTCTTGGGGTTGATTAATTTTTACCATAGATTCATCCCCCAGTTCTCGTCATTGTCTGCCACTCTCTCCTCATTAACGTGCAAAGGTATGCCTAATAGAGTGGTATGGACGGATGAGTGCGATGTTGCGTTAAAAATGATAAAATGTATTTTCTCCAAACAACCAATTTTGATGCTACCTAACGTACATCTTATAATCGTATACATATCTTGGCAGTAATATAGACAAAGTTTGAAGGACAGACAGCAATATCAAAATAAGAATACAAAAGGCAAGAGGAGCTTTCATTGCATTGTGAAATATATGGAGATCAAGAGAAATCGGATCTAACACGAAAATAAGAATCTTCAACTCAAATGTGAAGTCAGTCCTATTGTATGGCTCTGAGACATGGAGAACGACAATGACAACAACCAAAAAGCTACAGACTTTCATAAATGGGTGTTTGCGTAGAATAGAGTGATTAAAATGGTATGACAAGGTTACCAACGTGGAACTGATGACAAGAACTAGACAAGTGCCAGTGGAACAAAAGATGAGAAGAAGACGATGGCGATGGATAGGACACACACTGAGGAAACCCGTTGATAGCATTACAAGGCAGTCATTGTTCTGGAACCACCAGGGCAAGAGATGCAGATGTAGACCAAGAAGCACACGGAGAAGAGAGCTGGAAACAGAGGTGAAAATGATGAGGAGAACGTGGAGAGAACATGAGATGACGGCACGTGACAGGAGGACTTAACATGTGTTTGTTGAAGGCCTATGCTCCTTTGGGAGTGGAGGGTTATGATGATAACTTACATCTTCCATTTGTCCTCAGGACAGGTGCGTCCTCTGTGGGCATAGGAGGATGCCTAATGCAAGAACAATAAAACACTCTGCATCCGGTCTTATATACGAGTCGGAAATTATTATCAGCAGAGACCAGATATGCTACCATCGAAAGAGAATGCCAAGCCATTGTATGGTGTGTTGCAAAGCTTTCCAAGTATCTGATGGGAGCTCATTTGTTTCTTAACACAGATCATAAACCTTTAGCATATATGAGGATGGTAAAATCGCCAAACAGCCGGTTAACAAGATGGTACCTACTGCTACAACAATATGACTTTTCTGTAATACCTCTTGAGGGAAAATCCAATGTGTTGGTGGATGCTTTATCCCGTCTATAGCTGATAATATGTTCACATATAGATTTTTCATGAAACAATTTTGGATGATATTATGTTATGCTAATTTACCTGTAACTAGATGTAATACACTCGTTTATTGTTCCAGACATTTGCCTTACTCTATGAGAAAACTGTTTTCTTCTGGAGAAGGGGGTAGATGTCACATGATGATGATGATATCAGTGTAATGTAGATGTCACATGATGATGATGTTGTCAGTATAATACAGACATCGAGCATATATTGTAATGATGATGATGATATCACTGTAATACAATTATCAAGCGTATATTGCATTGAAGATGATGATGATTACGCTGATGATGATGATTATGGTCAGTGTGTATGTGTGTAAGCAAATGATAAAGTAAGAGAGGTTGTTTGCGTGAACAGTAAATGGCGTAGGCCTGTGTGTATGTTAAGTGCGAATGAAAAGTGGTCAGTCGGGTTTTACGTGAGTTTGTCTCGTGCGAGACTGTGGGTCAAAACACGGGAAAACAGTGCAGTGTGCGAGGTAGTTAGTTGTTGACTGAAAGGTAAACTGGAAGGTTGCTGGTAGAGCGGGAAAAGATGGCTAGATGATATGGCTGAATCTTATTTTTAATTCTGAAGGAAGAATTACGAATTATTACCTTGGATATTTGGATTTCATATAATGTTTGTGTTTCGTGACATTTCCATAATACAGTGTTCAGTTTGGAACTAAATTTCGGTGTTGATTGGTTTACTCAGGAATGGATGTATCAATTATGGTGTAAGAAGATAGTAAGCATCTTTAAGGATTAATTACTGCGACAGCATGCATCCCCACAGCATGTGTCATGTGGGGGCTCGTTGAGGGAAATTGTACCCGCCAGAAGAATCTAGCCAGCCGTTCCAAAAGTATTCAGCCATTTTACAATGCAGGGTTGCCAGTCAAGAAATATCTACTTATATTTCTGAAAGTTTCGCTCATGTATGTTGGCGTGTTCACACAACACTGAATTTCAAAGACAAGGCCGTGTTCAGCTTACTATCGATTTAAATTACTGGTTTCACGCAACATGTAATATTTAAGACATTTGCATGTAAAAGCAAAATGGATTACCACTAGTGTTTGTTATCAACGCTTGAGTTTGTGTCGAACGGAGTAAGCTACACTCTGTTTCAAGAATTTGCTTGATTGACATTCATCAGCGCTTGAGTGGTGGCTACTTGCACAGCTGTACGCTGTTTTCGAGGACTTACATACGGTTATATATCCATTGTTAACGTCTTGTTTGTGGTCCTTACTGACGTACTTCTTGCAATAATGTCAGGACTACGATCAGTAATATGTACAACAGATTTCAACATTGAAAATCTACGCGCTTGCCGCATCTTGTGACCATAATCATTCTGAATTCAAGAAGATCTACGCTGCTTGCCGCATCTTGTGCAGTATCAGAGAACATTCCTACTTCAAGAACGTCTACGCTGCTTGTCTCATCTTTTGCAGTATCAAGGAAAGTTTATAAGGCATAATTTTCAAGACATCCTTACGGTAGAGTCTACGACGCTTACCGCATCCTGTGCAGTGGAACTAATTATTTGAAAACTAAGACATCATTACAGGAAGATGACTCGTCAGTACAGCTCACCGCCTCCTCCCTTGTGCATGAATACTTCTACACAGTGAAGTCTACACCGCGTACTAAGCAAGGCACCACACAGTGACAGGCTGCTAAACAGATAAGTCATTTTTGTGCTATCATTGCTCTTGTTCGTGCATACCACACTGTTGGCATTCCTGCCTTTACCTCATCTGTTGCTTGTTGTTATTGTGCGTGACGTACGTGTTTGCTTAAATTATGTTTTAGATTCAATGTTTAGTCTTCTTTATAGAGGAACTAATTTTGAGTTAACTTATTAGGATTTTGTTAAAATTAATCCGTTAAGGGACCACATCTGTGTTGGATCAGATGATATGAAGCGCCCTGAGTGATTTCTTTGAACATAATACACATTAGTTGTGTTGGTTTCGTTCGTAGAAAGCGTTACAATCGTATAAAAACTCTTTCTTGCCCAGTTTACATGTTGTATTCTTCAGTTATTTTTCTTACTATCATTGTACATAAAATCTTTTTTTAGTCCCATTGTGGTTGGTCGTCTGTCAGGTTCTGTTTTGTAAATAAATCTATATTTTCTATTTATTTTTTTTCTCTTCTTTTCTGTACGTTATTATCCACCACCAGCCTGCTAGTTTTCGTTGTCTTTACTGAAGCGTCTGTTTTCTTCATCCATCAACTGTGTCATACTGTGTCATGAAAATCGAATATTTCGCTGTATAGTTAGTAATTCGTATCGTACATACTGCCGTTTGCAGAACAGTTTACCTTGTATAAATATAGTGTTTTTTTTTTCTGGTTTGGGTAACCTCAATTTTAGTCGAAAACACGATGGCAAGTCTCAGAGACTTTATTTATATGGGAAAACAGTTGGACAAAACAGGCCTTGAACTGGAAACATGGGCAATGGAACAGTTCAAAGAGGCAGAGGCAGAAATAAAGCGAAAACAGGACGAGGAACGAAAAGAAAGATATGATGAAAGACTTAAAGAGAATGGAATTTGAGGCAACTACCAAACAAAGAGAAGTTGAGGCGAAACAAAGAGATGTTGAGGAAACTACCAAACAAATGGAAGTTGAGGCAGCTACCAAACAAATGGAAATTGAAAATGAAAAGGCTATTGCTTTAAAGAAATTAGAATTGGATGCTTCTAGTCATGAGTCCTCTGGTAGAGAGTCCTCGGGGAAGGAACCATTCCATGCATATATTAAAATTACCAAATTTTACGGACTCCTTTGACTTGATCGACGTGTACTTAGAACGCTTTGAAGGAAAGATGATATCACTAAAGATAAAGAAAGAACAATGGAGTTCCATGTTATGCGACCTGCTTACTGGCCAGGCATTACCAACCTTTTTTTAATTACCTGTAGATGACCGGCTCAACTATGATGTTGTGAAAGAAGCATTGCTTCGCAAATACTGTCTTACTTCACATGGTTATTCTAGGCGTTTTAAAAACGAGAAACCTAGTAAAGATCCCGATTTTGGCGACTTTATTGCTAACATAAAACTAGCATTTACACGCTGGATAGATCTATCTGGGATCAGTAAAGATTTTGAAGGCCTCAAAGATCTCATCTTGAGAGATAAAGTCCTCTCGGCCTGTAGTTCGGACTTAGGTGCGTTCTTTCAAGAACGTGACCCAAAGAATCTTGACACCATGTTAGAGCTAGGGAGGCAGTATATGACTGCCCATCCTGGGAGGTCAGTACATAAGGAGGTGGAACCTGAGAATTTTCCAGTATGTTCTGCAAGGGAAGTAAACAATGCACCATATCGTAGACCGCGATTTGATAATGTGAGCAGACAATACGACCGGAGGTCGAAATTAGATAGGACATTTAACCACGATTCCAAACCGCGTTATTCCCCGCCCAAGCGTTTTCCTCAACGTAGGTCAGATAGCTCTAAATGGGGGTGTCGTAGCTGTGGTTCCTGGCGCCACGCATCCAAATTTTGTGACAAATCAGGTCCAAGCCCTACTAACACACCACCATCCAGCCCAAAGGGAAGTCCTAGGAAGAACTACCGCCGTGAAGCTCACTGTTACCTGTGTAATGCGACGGATCATTTCCAAAAAGAATGTCAGACCAGGAAGACAGAGCATGCAAAAGCTACATCGGTATTGGAAACATTTAACAGTGAAGATTGTCTAGGTTGTAAGCCTTTATTCGAACCTAACGGTAAGCCGATACTGATCTGTGGTCACGCTTTGCCTGTGTTGTCATCGATTGAGGAAGGTGGTACTTTGACTTTACACCAAGGTTTGGTAGCCGGTAAATTAGTAAGTGTGCTACGAGACACTGGATGTACAACGATTGGAGTGAGACGTTCATGCATTGACGAGTCGTGTGTCATCGGAAAAAACTGCCAGATGCGTTACCTTTAGAGGCAGAGTAGAGTACTACCCCCTAGCGGTGATCGAAATAGAAACCCCTTTCATAGCAGGTAAAGTTCGCGCATGCGTCCTCGACTCTGCCGTCGCAGATTTAATTATAGGCAATTTACCGAAAGTGCAGAACTGCACACAGCAAGATATAGATGACTGGAATCAGCAACACTCACTTGTAGCAAACGCAGTCACTACTAGTGCACAGCAAAAGGCTGAGGATCAACAGGTGGATAAGGATCCGGTACTGTTACTTGATAATAATGCTGCTAAACCAAACCCAAACGAAGGTCCCGAGGATTGTTGTACGTCGTTTATAGAACAGCAAGATGCTGACTTATCTCTTCGACCTTTGTTCGATTTTGCTGAGAAGGCTGATATTAAACACACTAAATCAGCGAGATATTGGTTTCAATTAAAGAATGAAATACTAACCAGATGTTTTGCCAAAAATCATTCTCTAATGCGGCAAATTGTCTTGCCCAGTTCACTTAGGACTGTGGTGCTTAAAACCGCACATAACTGCCCGTTCGCAGGACACATGGGAATAGCTAAAACCAAAAATAGGATATTATCACAGTTCTATTGGCCAGGTTATAATAAAGACATTCGGTCATATTGTCGTTCGTGCGTGGTGTGCCAAAGTACGTTTCCCAAAGGCAGGGTCCCAAAAGCACCGTTGCAGGTTACGGACATATCTAGTAGACCATTTAAGAAACTGGCAGTAGATATTGTAGGTCCCCTTTCCATAATGTCTGACAGAGGACATCGGTACATTCTTACTGTGGTAGATCTTTGCTCTAGATGGCCCGAAGCTGTCCCTTTGAAAGCAATTACTTCTGCGGCCGTAATAGAAGCTCTCCAAATGATATTCAGTAGGTTCGGGTTTCCGGATGAAATATTATCCGATAGAGGAACACAGTTTACATCAGATGTGATGAAAGAGGTATGCAAAATGCTAAATATTAAACAGTCATTCACAACTCCTTATCATCCAAAAACTAATGGCACTTGCGAGCGGTTCAATGGATCGTTGAAGCGTATGTTAGGAAAGGTGACGACAGAGTTACCCACAGAGTGGAACATATACTTACCAGCCATGCTTTTTGCTTATTGAGAAGCACCGCAGGAAAGTACGGGGTTCTCGCCATTCGAACATATATGGAGCTAATCCTCGTGGCCCCATGAGTCTATTGAAGGATTTGTTCATCGGTAAATACCCCAACGAGGAGGTCAAATCCTCATACGAATTAGTTGTCAGTCTGCGAGAGCGCATCGTGAGATCATGTCAGATTGCAAGCGACTCATTGAGTGGAGCGGATGCTAGATATCGTGCTTATGCTAACAGTAATAGTAAACTATTGGCTCTTCAACCTGGGGATAAGGTGTGGCTCTTGCTCCCCACCAAGAGAAATCATTTGCTTATCTCCTGGCAGGGTCCATTGTCTGTAATTCAAGCAGTTACAGACGTAGATTATATGATTGAAGTGAAGGGGAAGAAAAAAAATTGCATGTCAACATGTTAAGACCCCACTATGAACGCCCTGATTCCCTACAGCACATTGCGGAAGCCGTCCTTAAGGATACGCAGGAAATTGTATGTTCTGCAGTGGTGGCGGAAAAAGGCTGTGATGGAGAGGATATCCATCTCCAGTTGTCTCTTCTTCCCTTACAACAGTCAGTGTCATCGAAGAATGTAGAGATTTGCAACTCCGTTCCTCTCGATCAACAACGCAAACTTCAAGCATTACTTCAAGTCTATGCTGATGTGGTGACGGATAAATCAAGCAGGACGACACTGATAAGTCACGACATCAAATTGTTAGATGAGCGCCCCATCAGACTGAAACCATACCCTCTACCTCTCCATTACAAGGCGGCAGTGGAGAGAGAGAGAGATAGACGAAATGCTCCACTTGGGGATTATTGAACCTTCTGAGTCCCCATATGCGTTCCGGTTAGTGATTGTTAGAAAGAAAGACAACTCGTTACGTATCTGTATTGACTTTAGGTGCTTAAACGCTATTACAATCACAGACGCAGAACCTATACCAAATCAGGATGACCTGTTAGCACAAATGTCAAAAGCTCATTTCTTTAGTAAGTTCGACCTGTCTAAAGGCTACTGGCAAGTTCCTCTGACGGAATCGGCAAAACCTCTGACAGCTTTTGTCACGCCAAAGGGTCTGTTCCAGTGAACTATATGTGCTTTGGGCTTGTTAATGCCCCAGCGACATTCGTGCGTATGATGAGAAAGCTACTCGGCGACTTACCTAGACGATATTTGCATCTTTAATGATTCTTGGGAGCAGCATGTCCGTGGACTGTCATCACTTCTGGCATGTCTTAGACTGCCTAATCTAACAGCTAGACCCTCAAAAGTCAAAATCGGATTCCACGAACTTGGTTTTCTAGGATATAGAGTAGGTGGGGAAATGCTCAAACCAGAAGACACTACTGTAACGAAGATTATGAATCTCCAAGCTCCTACTAGCAAAAAACAAGTACGCAGTCTCTTGGGGTTGATTAATTTTTACCATAGATTCATCCCCCAGTTCTCGTCATTGTCTACCACTCTCTCCTCATTAACGTGCAAAGGTATGTCTAATAGAGTTGTATGGACGGATGAGTGCGATGTTGCATTAAAAATGATAAAATGTATTTTCTCAAAACAACCAATTTTGATGCTACCTAACGAACATCTTAGAATCGTACACATATCTTGGCAGTAATATAGACAAAGTTGGAGGGACAGACAGCGATATCAAAATAAGAATACAAAAAGCAAGAGGAGCTTTCATTGCATTGGGAAATATATAGAGATGTAGAGAAATCGGATCCAACTCTAAAATAAGAATCTTCAACTCAAATGTGAAGTCAGTCCTATTGTATGGCTCTGAGACATGGAGAACAACAAAGACAACAACCAAAAAGCTACAGACTTTTATAAATGGGTGCTTGCGTAGAATAGATGGATTAAAATGGTATGACAAGGTTACCAACGTGGAACTGATGACAAGAACTAGACAAGTGCCAGTGGAACATAAGATGAGAAGAAGACGATGGCGATGGATAGGACACACACTGAGGAAACCTGTTGACAGCATTACAAGGAAGTCCTTGTTCTGGAACCCCCAGGGCAAGAGAGGCAGAGGTAGACCAAGAAGCACACGGAGAAGAGAGCTGGAAACAGATGAAAATTATGAGGAGAACGTGGAAAGAACTTGAGACGACGGCACGTGACAGGAGGACTTGGCATGTTTTTGTTGAAGGCCTATGCTCCTTTGGGAGTGGAGGGTTATGATGATAACGTACATCTTCCATTTGTCCTCAAGACAGATGCGTCATCTGTGGGCATAGGAGGATGCCTAATGCAAGAACACCAAAACACTCTGCATCCGGTCTTATATATGAGTCGGAAATTATTACCAGCAGAGACCAGATATGCTACCATCGAAAGAGAATGCCTAGCCATTGTATGGTGTGTTGCGAAGCTTTCCAAGTATCTGATGGGAGCTCATTTTTTTTCTTAACACAGATCATAAACCTTTAGCATATATGAGGACGGCAAAATCGCCAAACAGCCGGTTAACAAGATAGTACCTACTGCTACAACAATATGACTTTTCTGTAATACCTCTTGAGGGAAAATCCAATGTGTTGGCGGATGCTTTATCCCGTCTATAGCTGATAATATGTTCACATATAGATTTTTCATGAAACAATTTTGGATGATATTATGTTATGCTAATTTACCTGTAACTAGATGTAAACACTCGTTTATTGTTCCAGACATTTGCCTTACTCTATGAGAAAACTGTGTTTTCTCCTGGAGAAGGGGGTAGATGTCACATGATGATGATGATATCAGTGTAATGTAGATGTCACATGATGATGATGTTGCCAGTATAATACAGACATCGAGCATATATTGTAATGATGATGATGATATCACTATAATACAATTATCAAGCGTATATTGCATTGAGGATGATGATGATTACGCTGATGATGATGATTATGGTCATTATGTGAGTGTGTGTGTGGGTGTAAGCAAATGATAAAGTAAGAGAGGTTGTTTTCGTGAACAGTAAATGACGTAGGCCTGTGTGTATGTTAAGTGCGAATGAAAAGTGGTCAGTCGGGTTTTACGTGAGTTTGTCTCGTGCGAGTCTGTGGGTTAAAACACGGGAGAACAGTGCAGTGTGCGAGGTAGTTAGTTGTTGACTGAAAGGTAAACTGGAAGGTTGCTGGTAGAGCGGGAAAAGATGGCTAGATATTATGGCTGAATCTAGTTGTTTAATTCTGAAGGAAGAATTACGAATTATTACCTTGGATATTTGGATTTCATATAATGTTTGTGTTTCATGACATTTCCGTAATACAGTGTTCAGTTTGGGACTAAATTTCGGTGTTGATTGGTTTACTCAGGAATGGATGTGTCAATTATGGCGTAAGAAGATAGTAAGCATCTTTAAGGATTAATTCCTGCGAAAGCACGAATCCCCACAGCATGTGTCACTAGGTATGTGAAGGTGTCTGTCTGTTCCAGTTGCTGATTCCTTACGAATATGGGCTCATGGTTGCTCACATTGAGCGTCAGGACCACTGTCTTCTTTAGATTGATGTTCAAGCCCACCTGCTGGGTATACTTATTAAGTCTATCCGTTTTTTCCTGGATGTGTTGGTGTGAATGTGCTAGTAGTGCAATGTTATCTGCATATTCCAGATCTTCCAATGTAGAAAATGTAGTCCATCTTATTCCTCTTGGACTGCCCTCTGTTGTCTGGCGCATCACCCAGTCCATGACTGTTAAAAATAGAGTGGTTGATAAGGGGTATCCCTGTCGTACTCCTGTTTTCACCTCAAAGGTTAGGTTGCTCTGCCCAACGCTACACGTAAAGTTGGCATAGAGGCTTTTTATAATTGACACTATGCAGCTTGGAATTCCATAAGCCCTCAGTATTTTCCATAAACTGTCCCTATGTATACTGTCAAAAGCCTTCCCACAATGAGCGAAATTAATGTACAGCTGTCTTTGCCATTCTGAGCACTGCTCTATAATGTTCCTGAGGGTAAATATATGACCGACACATCTTCTGTTCTTTCTAAATCCTGCTTGTTCTTTCCTCAGTTTGTGGTCTACTGCTTTTGAAATTCTCTGTATAATTACCCTGCCTAGTATTTTGCTGGGAACTGAGAGAAGAGTTATTCCTCTCCAATTATTGCAGTCTGCAAGATCTCCCTTCTTGGGCAATTTGACAATTATTCCTTTGTTCCACTCCGTTGGTGTTGTCCCGGATTTCCAGACTTGTGCAAACAGTGGTTATAATAGTTCTTCTGCTAGCTCAGCGTTTGTCATATATCTCTGCATTTAAGTTATCGTGGCCAGGAGCTTTTCCATTCTTTAACCCTTTGATTGCTGTGATGATTTCTTCTTTTTGCGGAATGTCTGTATTAACATCTAGATCATTTTCAGCCTCATGAACATTCAATTGTGTTGGAAACGACTGTGGTACGATTGTTCATGATTTATTAACTCCATAGAAACAAAGACATCATCAATACACTGTCAATGGAACATCGTTCACACACATCATGGAATAACAACAGTTCATTACATCCAATATCAACGACTCTCTGAATACTCTGCAGGTATCGCAGTGCTAGCAGTACGTCAGTAATTCCTCTCTACCTTCTCTGACGGAATAAGACATGTAAATCTCTGGCAAAATAAGCCGCATAAGTGCCGGGCTTCAAAATATATAATGTTCTCTGTATCCCCTCTGACTAAACAAGTCATTTAAATCTCTGGCAAAATAAGCCGCATAAGTGCCGGGCTTCAAAATATATAATGTTCTCTGTATCTCCTCTGACTAAACAAGTCATGTAAATCTCTGGCAAAATAAGCCGCATAAGTGCCGGGCTTCAAAATATATAATGTTCTCTGTATCGCCTCTGACTAAACAAGTCATGTAAATCTCTGCCAAAATAAGCCGCATAAGTGCCGGGCTTCAAAATATATAAAATGTACTTTTACCTTCACTGACAGCATCAGAAATAAGTCACATAAATATCAGCCATCAATCCTTGGCTTTCAGAAATATATCGGGGAGAATCTCCAACATTTCTATAACACAAAACTATTTCCCAGTACACACAGCCAGCACAAAAAACCATGGCTGATCACCTTCTCGGCCAAACGCCCAGGTACGACTGTCACGGGATCCCGTCTCTCGGTCCCGCTCAAACAATCACGCATGCACGGATAACCGCGAGGCGTGAGTTAAACTCAGACGAGAACTTTCTAGAAAGATCTCGACAAATGTTCGAGAGAAATCTCGAACAGAGAATCTTAAACGAACAAATGGAAAGTCAAGGGAGATAACAACTAAATCTGACTTGACATGCAAGAATATAAATGTTTACATCCCCTAGCTTAAAAAACTGACTTTAACACCATTCCAGTAATGTCCTTTCTATTCCTTTCTGTAGAATAATGGCTACACATTCATTGTGCTCTGCCATCAATGGTACCTATACCTTGTAGCGGTATGGCAGCTTGTGTACCCTGACAATCCCCAGAGCTATGCCAGTGGGAGTTTTACTCCTGGTAGGTTCAACCATGCTGGACTGGTCTGCGTGGGTAGGGGTCAGACAAAAGCTGGTACCCTGGTCCTCCAGGTTGGGGGTTTTAGCACAGGGCCGACACCCCTGTCTGTGTAAAAAAATCGCACACGTTACGGAAACAGCAATAAATGAAAATACTTTGATGCGGGACGGACATCCGGAGTCTCAGGCTCGTATGACTGACAGTGGTGAAAGCCGAAAGGAAGCCACTGGCATGAAAACGGATGCCCAGACCGCAAAACACGAAACCAGAATTGGTTTTTGGAATGTCAGAACTATGAATGAGGCAGGAAAGATGAGACAGATCACAGCAGAGATGAGGAATTACAAACTACATATCCTGGGAATAAGCGAGAGCAGATGGACAGGGATGGGGAGAATAAAAATAGCTACAGGGGAAACAGTACTTTATTCTGGTAGAGAGGATGGTCAGCACAACGAAGGTGTAGCCATTATCCTTAAGAAAGGAATGGAAAGGTCTCTACTGGAATGGAAACCCATTAACAACAGACTAATAAGAGCAAGACTGAGAGGGAGATTCACCAACACCACAATTATACAATGCTATGCACCAACAAATGACAGCGATGAAGAGATCAAGGACGAGTTCTATCAACAGGTACAAAAGGAAATGGAAACTGTACCCAGGTACGATCTTATTATAGTAATGGGAGACCTAAATGCGAAAGTTGAAACACACAATAATTATTACGAAAGAGTAATGGGGAAATACGGCAGTGGAACAGTAAATGAGAATGGGGACAAATTAATAAGCTTCTGCAGTATTAACAACCTGGTCATTGGAGGAACACTTTTTCAACACAAAGAAGTGCACAAGTTAACATGGGAATCACCAAACGGACGAGACAAAAACCAGATAGATCACATAATGATCAATGGCAGATGGGGACATGCACTACAAGACGTGAAAGTAAGAAGAGGCGCAGATGTGGGAAGTGATCATCACCTAGTAGTAGCAAGACTGAAGGTGAAACTCAGAGCTGCTGGACCAGTTGCAGTCAAACAGAAAAGATATAACATCACGAAATTTAAGGACCCCCTCACCAGAAAAGCGTTCGTGGTCGACGTAAAGAGACGATATCTGATTACCAAAAGCCAGGAAAGAACAGAGACCAACGATGTCGACCAGAAATTCAACACCATCTCAACAATATACAAAGAAAGCAGTAAGTCATGCTTGGGATTCCAGGAAAGAAAGAGCCAAGACTGGATAACACCAGAAACGCTAAACACCATAGCGAAGAGAAAGGAAATGAAAAGAAACAAAGCAGAAGCTAAGTCTCCCAGGTTAAAGGCAATATATAGTGAACAGTACAGTCAGCTGGACAAGGAAGTAAAACGTCAAACCCGTGCTAACAAAAGGACATTTCTGGATGACCTTGCAAGACAGGCAGAAGAGGCAGCACTGAGAAATGAACAAAGCACAGTTTATAAAATAACTAAAGCTATCAGTGGAAAACGAGGTGCAAACAACATAACGTTAGTAAGAGACAAGCAAGGAAATCTCATCACCACAGCACAGGGGCAGGAAACAAGATGGGCAGAGCACTTCAGAGAAACACTGAATAAGGAACCACCAGAGATTCAGCTGAATGTTCCTGAGGCTGAAAGTGACTTAGACGTAAATACAGACATTCCACGAAAAGAAGAAATTATCACAGCTATCAAAGGGCTAAAAAATGGAAAAGCGTCTGGTCACGACAATCAGAATGGTGAGCTATTCAAGACAGACCCTGAACTAGCAGCAGAACTATTAGAACCACTATTTGCACAAGTCTGGGAAACTGAGACAACACCAACAGAGTGGAGTAAAGGAATAATTCTCAAATTGCCCAAGAAGGGCAACCTTGCAGACTGCAACAACTGGAGAGGAATTACCCTCCTCTCAGTTCCCAGCAAAATACTAGGCAGGATAATCATCCAGAGAATTTCAAAAGCAGTTGACCATAAACTGAGGAAAGAACAAGCGGGCTTCAGAAAGAACAGAAGATGTGCAGATCATATATTTGCCCTCAGGAACATTATAGAGCAGTGCTCAGAATGGCAGAGACAGCTGTACATTAACTTTGTTGATTTTGAAAAGGCTTTCGACAGCATACACAGGGACAGCCTATGGAAAATTCTGAGGGCTTATGGAATTCCCAGCCGCATTGTTTCCATTATAAACAGCCTCTATTCTAACTTTACGTGCAGTGTTGGATCGAGTAATGTAACTTTCGAAGTGAAAACAGGAGTACGACAGGGATGCCCCTTATCAACAACATTATTTTTGACAGCCATAGATTGTTTGATGCGCCAGACAACAGAGGGCAGTCCAAGAGGAATTAGATGGACAACGTTTTCTACACTGGAAGATTTGGAATATGCAGATGACATTGCACTACTCGTGCATTCACACCAACACATTCAAGACAAAACCAATAGACTGAATAAGTATGGCCAGCAGGTTAGCCTGAACATCAATTTGAAGAAGACAGAGGTCATGACACTAAATGTGGGCAATCCTGAGCCAATAACAGTAAGGAACCAGAAGTTAGAACAGACAGACACATTTACTTACCTAGGAAGCATAGTAACACCTGACGGCGGAACAAGCAAGGACATTAACAACAGAATGAATAAAGAGAGAACAGCCTTTGCTGTTCTCAACAACATTTGGAAGTCTTCCCAGTACAGCACAAACACCAAATTAAGACTGTATGAGAGCTGTGTACTTTCTGTGCTTCTCTATGGTGCGGAATGTTGGAGAGTAACAGAGAAGGAAATGTCGAAACTGTCCTCCTTCCACACAATCTGCCTAAGGAAAATTCTCCGAATCTTTTGGCCAAACACCATCAGCAACCAAGAACTACTTATTCGGAGTAACCAAAAGGACATGCACACCATCATAGCTGGCAGACGCTGGAGTTGGGTTGGCCATGTCCTCAGAAGGGACCCTGACACCATCGCAAGAACAGCTATGCTATGGACCCCCGAGGGAAAGCGAAAGAGAGGCCGACCAAAAACAACTTGGCGGAGAACTGTGGAAGCTGAGATGCAAAGAATGAACCACAGTTGGGGCACTGTACGAAGGATGGCCGCCGACCGAGCAAAGTGGAATCAATTTGTTGCTGCCCTACAAGACGCCACCAGGCGTGATGGCCGCTGACTGCTTTGACGGTTGGCGGTTATGGATCAAAGAAGAAGAAGATTCATTGTGCTGTCCACCCTCTCTTCCAGAGTAAAGTACTGTTTCTCCTGTTGCTGTTTTAACTTTTCCTGCCCCTGTCCATCTGCTCTCGCTTATCCCTAGAATGTGTAATCTATAGTTTCTCATCTCTGCTGTGACCTGTTTTAGTTTACCCGTCTCGTTCATTGTCCTGACATTCCAAAATCCTATTCTTGTTTCGCGTTTTGCGGTCAGGACGTCCGTTTTCGTGTCAGTGGCTTCCTTTTGGCTTTCACCACTGACAGTCATACGAGCCTTAGACTCCGGATGTCCGTCCCGCAGCAAAGTTTGTTCATTTGTTGTCGTTTCCGTAACTTCATTTCTTTTTACATATACAGGAGTGTCAGCCCTATGCTAAAACCCCCAACCTGGAGGACCCGCGTGTCTGCTTTAGTCTGACCCCTGCCCGCGCAAACCTGTCCAGCTTGGTAGAACCTTCCAGGAGTAAAATACCAGCTGGCATAGCTCAGGGGGTAATCAGGGTACGCAAGCCGCCATACCTCGACAAGGTATTGACACCGGTGATGGCAGATAGTAAGAACAGTGTACGGTTATATGGATAAGGGAGAGATTTTAAAAAAAAGGTAAATGCAATCTCATAGCAGATACTGACGTAGTGGAGTAACTTGTTGAAGACTTCACTATACTAGGTCCAGCTTTCTGGAGTTGAGGTGGCCATGTCCTAACTCGCTGCCTTTGTCTGCCTAAATAAAGAGCAGAGTAGGGTATCCATTTACAGCTGTGTAGACCGGAGTGAGACTCTACCAGATTTCGATAAGGGAGAAATAGTACGGTAAAGCCCAGAAAAGGACTGCTAGCCCGACCAGCGTTGATATATACTAAGTGCTGAAAAGGACTAACATTTTCTATCTGCTAACATGATATGGCCCTGAAAAGGTCTTGTTCTGAAAAGGACTGTCAGCTACGCCAACGCTGTTCGTACCTCTTCAGTGTTCAGCCAACCCCGGGAAAAAAACATGTCAGGGCCGGATTAAGAACTCCGAAGGCCCTAGGCTATTAAGATATTTCGGGGCCCCTCTTCAATCTTCTAAAAGGTAAAACTAGGAAACAAAAAACGAATGGGTTTTAGATAAGTGTTTTTATTAAAATATAATAATATGTTAAAAAATTAATAAATCCATACAAACATCAGAAAATCACAGAGAAATGTTCGGAATAACGTTTTCTTGATTTGTTTATTGCAAAATTTTTTATTACGTTATCAAAATCCGATACGACGAAGCATGTCCGCTTGGACACAAAGCAAATTAAATGCATTGAAATTATAAAAATGGTTTAGGAGTCCGGACATTTTCTCGAAAAAATATTTCTTCGCTGCTTTTTCGAGGGGGCCTCTATAAGCCAGGGGGCCTAGCCGTGTGTCTAGTGGGCCTAATGAATAATCCAGCGATGTCAGACGTTCAACTTTATAAAGCAGGACCTAATATAATGAAGTCTCTAACACTTCTCTCTCTAATAGCAGTTTCTTCTCTGTGACTACATACACTGGTTCAAATGAACACAGTGGGCCGTCTTAAAAAAAAAGAATTAGAGACGCAGTAAACGGGGGTAAGGGTTAGGTTCAGATATCATAAACCTAACCCTGACCCCTAACCGTAATCCTAAACCGAACGACGTTTTCGACTTACTAGCACTCACAAGGTTGACATCGAAGAACACGGTCCACTGTACTTCATTTCAATCACCTTCGCCTTTATTTTTTTTAAATAGTAAAGCTAATAAAATCACATTATGATACCTAAAGGCATTACAGAATATAAAATATAAAGTCAGTGGCTTAATTCACAACTCGGCCAAAGGAAATTAAAAATATACAGCAAGACACCTTTCTCAAACGCGAAACAAAACAAGGACAATGTACATGTATGAATGCTGCGCGGCAATGAAACAGCAGACAGACTAGCTTCAATAGCACCCATAATGGGTGCATTGGATACGGGACAGATATTAGGCCAATTAATGATCGCCTTTTAAAGAATGACATTGCAATCAATGAATCATCAAGGCTAAGACTGCTGAAATTTGGCATCAAACGTAAAACCAGCAGGGATGGATGTATGACAGGATGCGTCCGGCGTGTATACAATCAGTGCGCAACAGAAACGATCAGAATTCATACGCTTCGACAGTTGCTGAGGGAGACTGAGCACCTATGGGAGTGTAGTATATATATATATATCATCATCATCATCAGTTGCCATCTCCACAACGAAGGTTGGCTGTAATGGATCTCCAACGTCTTCTGTCTCTTGTCTTGGTGGTGCACTCTGATAGACTCTTTCCTGTCCATCTCTTGATGTTGTCTTCCCACTTATAGCGCTGTCTTCCCCTTGCACGTTTGCCTTCAACTCTCCCTTCTGTTATGGTCTTCTGCAAGGTGTTATGCCTTTTTATGTGGCCAAAGTATTTTAGCTGTCGAACTTTGACCTCCCTCATTAGTTCTCTTTTCATACCTAGATTTTCTAGGACCTCCTTATTTGTTTTCATCTCTTTCCATGAGATACGCCCCATTCTTCTATATATCCACATTTCAAGAGCCTCAATTCTTTCTTCCAACTGCTTATTCATCGTCCATGTTTCTGCACCATACAGAAATGCAGAATATATATAACACTTTATGATTCTCAGTTTTAATTTGTGAGATAACTGTTTGGATGTCAGTATATGTTTCATGTTGTTGAATGTAGCTTTGGCCATTCCTATTCTCTTCTTGATTTCTGTTTCACATCTGCCATCTTCTGTTATTATATGACCGAGATATACGTAGCTCTTGACTTGTTCCAGGATTTCCCCATTTACGCTTATCTTTAATGTGGGTTTATCGTCTGTTTTGCTAATTATCATAGTTTTTGTTTTCTCAATATTAATGTCGAGTCCATATTCCTGACTTATACTGTTCACTTGCTTCACTAGTTCTTGTAACTCCTGTTCGCTTTCAGCTAACAACACGGTATCATCTGCATATCTAAGGTTGTTTATTGACCTTCCACTGATGTTCAGTCCTGGTATTTCTTGTATCTGTTTGAAAATTTTTTCGGTGTATAAATTAAATAGGCAGGGGGACAGCACACAACCTTGTCTGACACCTCTTTTTTATGTCTATGTATGGTGAATAATTCCTTCCAGATCTTACTGTGGCAGTTTGCTCCCAATAAAGGTTACTGAGTATTCTTATATCTTTTCCATCAATACCTATGTCTTCGAGGCATTCAATTATTTTCTCATGATGGACTCTGTCAAAAGCCTTCTTATAGTCAATGAAGCACATATACATACTTTTTTGGACCGCTGTATATTTTTCTGCTAATATTCTTAGGCAAAATATTGCCTCTCTTGTTCCACTGTTCCGTCTAAAACCAAACTGCTCTTCCTGGATTTCGCTGTCTACTTTACTTTTTATTCTTTCCTGTATGATTTTGAGCAGTATCTTAATTGCATGACTCATCAGGCTGATTGTTCTGAAGTCTGAGCATTCTGTTGCATTTGGTTTTTTTGGGCAATGTTATAAAAACTGATGTCTTCATGTCGTGTGGTATATATCCTGTATTGTATACATCGTTGCATATTTCTGTGATTGTATCTACACCAAAGCTCTCCAGAGCTTCTATCATTTCAATTTTTATGTTATCCATGCCTGCTGATTTTCCTTTTTGTATCATATGAATGGCATTCTCTACTTCTGATCTGAGAATGTTTGGGCCTTCATTAGAATCTGGTGATGGTTTTTTACCTCTGTTGTCCTCGAATAATTCTTTTACGTATTCTGCCCATCTGTTTGATATGTCTTTCTCATCAAGTAATATTACACCATTTTTGTTCTTGATACAGCTTCCTCCTTGTGCAAACCGTGACCGATATATATATATCAGAGCGCTGACTTCTCGGGGCCAAAGTACCAGGTACGAAACGCGGAGGCATCACGCTCCAGTCGACATAGCTGTACATGGGTACCTGACTCTTCTCCTGAGTTATGGAATGCAAAGGCGGCGAGGAAAAGAACTTGTCACCCCACCTTTCTAAGCTAGACCTAGTATAGTGATATCCCTATTCCATTATGTACAATGGGACTACTTTTTTTTACCCGTTATATAAATGTCCTTGTTATTCTGAAGAAAAAAAAAATTGAAAGAAAGAAGATAATACATATTTTGTTTACCACGTACAAATAAAGATTCTTGTTTGTCCGTTCGTCCGGCCCTCCACAGGGCACGCCACAGTTGCAGAATATGACTATCTGGAAGCGACCGTCTCCGCTGAAGACCGATTTATCACTTCTGAGACGGCCCTTTAGGACTTGAGTTTCCCGGGCGGGCAATTCTACGTCGACTGCGGAGTTTTCAATTGTTCCTGTATGGTGCATAAATGAATATTAATAAAGCTCTGGGAACTTCCCTGCGCGTGAAAACTGACCGCCATTCGGTTCCTGGCTCTCGGTTTTAGATGACTTGGTTAGCCGTTTCTGGCCGGTGTTTCGCGGGTTGCGGGGCGAGATATGACGAGAGGGTTTATGACTGGGGGATCGATTCTAGAACACGATGGCGTGTACTGTTTCATTTAGTAGGCACATTCTGTCTCCGGTATTAGCAGAATTATCTTCCCACCCTGCAGTATTTTTCGGGTTGTCTGGAAAACCAGGGGCATAGGAGGCGTTGTTGTAGTCGTCATGGGAGTACTGGCCCCTATCGCACGAGCATGGAGCTCGTGTTTGTCTCGTGGAGATTACGACATAATGTGATGAATAAAGACAAAAACAATAAATCTAAGTTTTTTTTAAAAGTAGTAATTTAATACATGGTAAAAACAAGTAAGATTGAAGGAAAAAAAGAGATCGTAACAACAAGTAAGATTGAAGGAAAAAAAGAGATCGTAACAATAAGTAAGATTGAAGGAAAAAAAGAGATCGTAACAACAAGTAAGATTGAAGGAAAAAAAGAGATCGTAACAACAAGTAAGATTGAAGGAAAAAAAGAGATCGTAACAACAAGTAGGATTGAAGGAAAAAAAAGAGATCGTAACAACAAGTAAGATTGAAGGAAAAAAAGAGATCGTAACAACAAGTAAGATTGAAGGAAAAAAGGAGATCGTAACAACAAGTAAGATTGAAGGAAAAAAAAGAGATCGTAACAACAAGTAAGAGTGAAGGAAAAAAAGAGATCGTAACAACAAGTAAGATTGAAGGAAAAAAGAGATCGTAACAACAAGTAAGACTGAAGGAAAAAATAGATCGTAACAACAAGTAAGATTGAAGGAAAAAAGAGATCGTAACAACAAGTAAGACTGAAGAAAAAAATAGATCGTAACAACAAGTAAGATTGAAGCAAAAAAGAGATCGTAACAACAAGTAGGATTGAAGGAAAAAAGAGATCGCAACAACAAGTAAGATTGAAGCAAAAAAGAGATCGTAACAACAAGTAAGATTGAAGGGAAAAAGAGATCGTAACAACAAGTAAGATTGAAGGGAAAAAGAGATCGTAACAACAAGTAAGACTGAAGAAAAAAAATAGATCGTAACAACAAGTAAGATTGAAGCAAAAAAGAGATCGTAACAACAAGTAGGATTGAAGCAAAAAAAGAGATCGTAACAACAAGTAAGATTGAAGGGAAAAAGAGATCGTAACAACAAGTAAGATTGAAGGGAAAAAGAGATCGTAACAACAAGTAAGATTGAAGGAAAAAAGAGATCGTAACAACAAGTAAGATTGAAGGAAAAAAGAGATAGGGGAGGACACAGAGAGCAAATACTGGACAGTCTGACATCGTGACATGGAAAGAAGTCAAGAGCAGAATTGATCAATTGTACTGGAGACAGGAAGTTGTGAAGAGACATGATCTCCTACGCCACTAGGCTTGGTACTTGAAGAAGAAGAATGGGGGTCGAGTTCATTACACATCAGGATGGCCGCTTACAACGTAGTTATACATGTAGTTTAATAACACAATATACCCCAGTTATAACCGGTACAGCCCACCTCAGATCAAGTTGAAGAGAGTTTTAAAGCTCTATCATAATCATCATCAGGTGCCATCTTCACATCGAAGGTCTGCTACAATGGATTTCCAACGTATTATACCCCTTGTCTTGAAGGTGCACTCTGATAAACTCTTTCCTCTCCATTTCTTGATGTTATCTTCCCACTTACAGCGCTTTCTTCCTCTTGCGCGGTTGCCTTCAAATCTGCCTTCTTTTATGATCTTCAGTTTTTTATGTCTTTTTAAATGGCCAAAATATTTTAGCTGCCTAATTTGGATCTCCTTTATTAATTATCTTTTCATTTCTATGTTTTCTAGGACCTCTGTATTTGTTTTCTTTTCTTTCCATGAGACGTGCCCCCTTCTTCTATATACCCCCCCCTCCCCCCTCCCCCCCTTTTCCGATTTCAAAGGCTTCAATTCTTTGATCATTGTTCAAGTTTCTACACCATACAGCAATGAAAAATATGTATAGCATTTGATAATCCTCAGTTTTAATTTGTGAGTTGATTGTTTAGATGTTAGTACCTGTCTCATGTTGTTTAGATGTTAGTATCTGTCTCATGTTGTTTAGATGTGATATATTCACAAGCGTCTATGTGATGTGTATGGAAGTTTTGCAGTCGACAGGAGTACAGTCAGTCGCTGGGTTCATAGAATCAAAGAATCAGGAAGTGGAGATACGGAGCTGCTTGATCGGCCGCGCTGTGGACGTCCGGCCACAGCCACCAACGCAGAAATGTTGAAATGCGCTTGAAGCATTATTGATGATTTGCGAATCACTACTCAACAATTGGCTTGCTGTCAGTCAGCATTGTGAGCAAATGCAGTTATAAAAATTCTCGGATTTCCTAAGGTTTGCGCAAGATGGGTTCCTCGAAGCTCACAAATGACCACCTTATTAAAGCAATTTCTTCTGAATTGTTGGAGCGTGTTAGCAATCTTGCGGAGAGTTTTGGCTAAGTCGTTACAGGTTAAATGGTGCAAAATATTTTACCTGAAACAAAAAGACAGTCAATTTGGATCTCGCTTCACCACGAAGATGAGATTATACGACCAAGATATGAGAAACTCTTTGCCTCGTTCCAGGAGTTTCCCATTTATTCGTATCTTTAACATGGGCTTATCACCTGCTTTTCTAATTATCATAGTTTTCGTTTCCTCAATGTTAAACTCCAAAACTCGATAATATGTGATATGAGTATATGAGAAGAACTGCCGTAAGACGGGGGTAAAACGGCTGAATGAGAAAAAGTAATTTGTGTGTTTTTGTATATTTTTTTTTCCATTCAACTATAATATGTGATAAACAAGCAAACAAACACATTTAGTTATGCAACTTAATTACACTCTTCATTTCACCAAAATGTATGTGCTCTTTGTTTGTAATTTTCTAACGGTTAACTTGAACAAGTGGAACATAAATGGGTACAAGGCACGAACAATTCCTCATGGATTTCTTTAGCGCCAACTGAACTGGTTCAATACAATATTATCACCTCAATTCGCGTGAATAACGCAAGTTAACTTTTACACTGTCAAAACACACATCTCCCTATCCGCACTGTCCACTGCTTTATAGCCAGGGCTTCTCTATAACAAAAACAGGAGAGAAAAAAAAAACCCAGATATTCCAAAAATCCCGAGTGAGACATCACATCAATCTATCCAACCTGAGAATGACTCGAGGGACTCTGAAATACGCCCATATCCATCGTCCCGAGAGCTACAATTTCGTGCGTAACGGCTTTGAGAGCACAGGCGCTGTACTCACGAGTTGTCACCCCCTCTTGCGTGGATACGTAAGTTGTAGGTTGAGGTATTACCACATCTCGTTATTCATGAACTCACCATCCTGAAGCTGGCTTTCCAACTGTGAGTACACACTAACTGCCGACTATTGCGCTCACGAACCAGGCAATTTAAAACCAATGCCATAATGACTCAGAAAGGCTGTCGGGAAGTGTGTGGTGTTTAGGGAGTTGTGTGCAGGGCAATTGAAAACTCATTTCCTGTTCTTAAATGTATATATTTAGGGGTCGGAGTGGCTAAGAGGTATGGCGTCCGCCTCGAATGCTAAAGGTACCGGGTTCGATTCCCAGTTGAGGGAATATAATTTATGGAAATTTTTTTTCAGAAACAGTGGTCCTAATGACGTCATACTCCCCCCTGGTATCCTGGGTAGTGAGATCGGATGCCTAGCCTTCTCGGATAAGGGCGAAAAAATAGGAGGTCCCGTTTGCAAGTTGCATACGTTAAGAATCCCACGGAAGCTGGAAATCGTAAATAGTAGGCCTATCGGGCCGCTGCCCTGGCAAAATTTTAGTATTAGAAAACTGCCGACCACAAAAATATTTATAGCATGTGTGATTCCTATATACACACACTGGGAATCTCGCTGGTGCTACGGAGTTCGTGCACTTCACGACAATGCGGCACCTCACACAAATATGTTGGCAACACGGGAAGCAATCACCGTTTTTACGACTAAAACCCCAAGTTTAACAGTGTATTGATTTGGCACCCTCAATTTCATGAATAACCAAGATTAACTCCGTGGACTTTAAGGTGAAAAGATGATGAAGGAGTGTGCATGCAGCGAAGAAATTGGCTAACATGATCAAAGATAAAATCTGGTACGGGCTAGGAAACGTTTCACTGCTTTCTCTAATTCTGGCATAAAGTTTCCTACAATTGATGGGATTACTCCAAAAACTCGATGTGATACATCTACCAAGTATATGAGAAAACCGATGAATAAATTGTGTTTCATCCATTAATGTGTTTTTGCTAATTTTAACATGATAAAAACGATTTGGTGTTTTCTCGTATATTTTTTTCTCATTCACATCTGATATCATTCTGAGATATACGACCCATGAGAAACTCGTGTTTGCCTCGTTTCCAGGAATTTCCCATTGTTATTCGTATCTTAAACAATGGGCTTATCACCTGCTTTGATCTAATTATTCATAGTTTTTTTTATCCTCAATGTTAACTTCCAAAACTCGATAATATGTGGTACAAGGCAAACGAACACATTTATATGAGTCTATATTCAGAAAACTGCCGTCAAAGACAATATTATAAAACGGCTGAATATGAGCGTGAACTAAAAGTAACTTTTTTTTGTTTTTTATATTTTTTTTTCCATTCAACTATAATATGTGATAAACAAGCAAACAAACACATTTAGTTATGCAACTTAATTACACTCTTCATTTCACCAAAATGTATGTCTCTTCAATTTTGTAATTTTCTAACGGTTAACTTGAACAAGTGGAACATAAATGGGTACAAGGCACGAACAATTCCTCATGGATTTCTTTAGCGCCAACTGAACTGGTTCAATGACAACAATATTATCACCTCAATTCGCGTGAATAACGCAAGTTGTAACTTTTACACTGTCAAAACACACATCTCCCGATCCGCACTGTCCACTGCTTTATAGCCAGGGCTTCTCTATAACAAAAACAGGAGAGAAAAAAAAAACCCAGATATTCCAAAAATCCCGAGTGAGACATCACATCAATCTATCCAACCTGAGGAATGACTCGAGGGACTCTGAAATACGCCCATATCCATTCGTCCATGAGAGCTACAATTTCGTGCGTAACGGCTTTGAGAGCACAGGCGCTGACTCACGACGTGTTGTCACCCTAACCCTCTTTGCGTGGATACGTAAAGTTGTAGGTTGAGGTATTACCACATCTCGTTTATTCATGAACTCACCATCCTGAAAGCTGGCTTTCCAACTGTGAGTACACACTAACTGCGCCGACTATTGCCCTCACGAACCAGGCAATGGCTAAAACCAATGCCATAAATTGACTCAGAAAGGCTGTCGGGAAGTGTGTGGTGTTTAGGGAGTTGTGTGCAGGGCAATTGAAAACTCATTTCCTGTTCTTAAATGTATATATTTAGGGGTCGGAGTGGCTAAGAGGTATGGAGTCCGCCTCAAATTCTAAAGGTACCGGGTTCGATTCCCAGTAGAGTGAAGATAATTCATGGACATTTTTTTTCAGAAACAGTGGTCCTAATGACGTCATACTTCCCCCTGGTCTCCTGGGTAGTGAGATCGGATGCCTAGCCTTCTCGGATAAGGGCGAAAAAATAGGAGGTCCCGTTTGCAAGTTGCATACGTTAAGAATCCCACGGAAGCTGGAAATCGTAAATAGTAGGCCTATCGGGCCGCTGCCCTGGCAAAATTTTAGTATTAGAAAACTGCCGACCACAAAAATATTTATAGCATGTGTGATTCCTATATACACACACTGGGAATCTCGCTGGTGCTACGGAGTTCGTGCACTGTGTTGACTGTGCTGAGATCCTCCTTGTGTGATCTAAGGGAAGAGATCGGAGCACAGATCTAGTTGTCCGTGTGCAGTGAAAATGGTCCTTGGAACCAAAACAAAACAAAACCAAATGTATATAATCTCCACTTGTATCTATTGGATATACATCAAGCAAATGTCTCAACAAAAGGCAATTGCTACCATGTAGTTAATAAGCTTTATTTGTTGTTTGTAAATTTTCAGAAACAAAATAAAATAAAAATAAAAAACGGTCGTTACAAGAGACAGCAAAAATTACAGCCAACTATCAAATTATGTGTTGAACAGTGTTGGGGATTGTTTTGTTGCGTGTAATCATCTTGGCTATTTTAGCTTTGGCCAGGGTGATTGCACCATTCAGCATCCCCAGCTAGCGGCACATTAAGGTACGTCATATGCATCTGATGATGAGAAACGTAGTAACTAAAAAATCAATCTGCGCCGTGCCTTCGGGCTTGAAGGATGTGTTCCTTATAAAATTCTCAACAAACAGATCGCATCTCACGCTGAGCTGTAAGATAAATTTGACACATCCGTTTATGTAATAAATTGGCAGTTACGTTTTTCAATTTTCTCAGGTCACGTTGACCATATGTCGTGATAAGTTTGACTACAAATGTACAATAAAGTTAAAATTTAATATAAAGGACTGGAATGACTAGTGCCGTCATCAAGATGGACGTGTAGCAAAAAAAGAGCACATTATAATTCAATTGAGTCAATGTTTTAGCCAGGTTCTACCAAGCTGGACAAGTCTGAGAGGGCAGACTGAAGCAGGCGGCCTTGGTTCTCCCGATTGGGGGATTTAGCACATGACCGACACCTCTCTTTATATAAAAAGGCAATCACGTTATGGAAATGGCAACATATGAACAAACTTTGCTGCGGTATGAATACCGAAATCTGTTTGGTTAGGTTTTGGTTTTAAGGACTACCTTCATTACACACGGACTACTCCATCAGTGCCCTAATCTCCTCCCTTAGATCACACAAGGAGGATCTCAGCACAGTGCACGAACGCCGCAGCACCGGCGAGAATCCCAATGTGTGTATACTGTCTGAACCTCGGGCAAAGCATGAACCAGAGAATGGCCACCGACCTAGCAAAGTGGACACAGTTTGTTGCTGCCCTACAAGACGCCACTAGGCGTGATGGCCACTGATTGCTTTGTCAGTCAGCGATCAAGGAATAAAGAAGAAGAAGATCATGCTAGCAGATAGATAATGTTAGTCCTTTTTAGGACTTAGTATCTATCAACGCTGGGCATGCTGGCTACCAGTCCTTTTCGGGGCTACTTCATGGTAACTGATAGAAGCTAGCTGTCCTTTTCAATGTTTAGTTTTTATCAACAATGCGCTTCAGGTAACAGAGTTCACTTATTTTTGAATGGCAAATTGTGCTCCGATATAACCAACGGACCTAAATGTAGGTTGAAAGTGACGTGCCTCGCCACAAGAAGGCAAAAATCTTCTTGAAAAAAAAAAAAACACACATCTCGCCCAAGAAAGGAAAGTGGGTTTCCCCACACTGTATTACCGCTAATGTTATTGTTGCTGTTTTTCATAATCAACATCATTGCACTCACAAGAAGGTAAAACGCTAAGAAAAACACATACACAAATAAATAAAAAACGAACAAACAAAAACATTTCGACATGGTTATTGATAGAGATGAGAATATAAGAATCAGCGGCATCTTTTCCCCTTTCGCTTCCTATAGAACAGAGGTTTCGAACCCGTTCACCACTAGGTTGTACGGAAAGGTTATCAAGGGGGTACGGAAAATATTTGATAAATAAATATACAGGGTGATCGAAAAGTCACTCCGCAGTGGGTTCAGTGCTTTAATAATATGAATGTAACATTTTATGGTGCAGTAAATAATATTATTTTAATTGACTTTAATTTGATTTACTTTTCTACTCATAAATATAGTATTTTTATTTTTTTTTTCGCATAAAGCATTAGTGTCTATTTAAATAATTTAAATTGCTATGTAAAATAAAGAAATGTAGAGTTGTAAATTACGACCTTTTAATAATAATTTTATCATTTGGATTGTTTCCCTTGATTCATAGTATTCAAGCACTGAACCCACTGCGGAGAGACTTTTCGATCACCCTATATTATCCTATTGAAACTTTTAAAAAATAGTAATGTTAGTGACAAAAATTGTGAACGGGAGAGAGTACGGCAAGTCCTGTTCTCAGTCAAATCTGAAACAAGAAACAAACTGGAGGTTGCGCATTATATAATCAGGGCCGAAGAAGGACCTCGGGGCTTTTTGGTGTTTGTGCCTCCCTTCACCTAAAAGGCAATAATTTTAATTTTTTTTTCCAGCCTACTTAGCTTAATGGATAATCTGGCCCTGTATATAATGTGTTTCTTTTAACAACATCTTCTTCTTCTTCATCAAGTACCATACCTAGTGGAGTAGGAGATCGTGTCTCTCCACAACTTCCTGTCTCCAGTACAATTTATCAATTATGTTGTTGACTTTTTCCATGCCACGATGTTAAACTGTCCAGTATTTGCTCTCTTTGTCTTCCTCTATCTCTTGTTCCTTCAATCTTACCTGTTGTTACGATATATTCCAGCTTTCCTCTTCTCATAACATGCCCCTTTCTAACTTGTGAAATAAGTTTCCTTTGTGCATTGGCCTCTTTCAGGACATCCTCATGACTCTTTTTGGCTGTCTATGGTATTTTTAACATTCTTCTGTAAAACCACATCTCTATGGTCTCTAGTACCGTCCCTACTTGTTTACTATGTGCCCATGACTCACTCCCATATGCCAGGATTGGTTCTATATAACACAGAAGAACTTTCTTTCTTACTTCCAACGACAAAGAATTGTTGCATAAAGTACTCTTCATTTTATAGAACGCTGCTTTTGCCAGAGCTATTCTGCTTTTCACTTCTGAGATGCATCTTCCATCCGTTGTTATTAATGTGCCCAGGTATTTGAATTTTTTGACCTGTTTTAAAACTGACCTGTTTAACAACATGTTAAGAGTAAAGCTGTTGGTTGACTTACTTACTTACTTACTTAGTCGTTCCCCTTCTACCGTGAGGTGTAGAGGTTTGGAAGAGAGAGCGCCAGACTATTCTATCGACTGTCTTCCTCCTGGCCTGGTTCCATTCTAGTCCTCGGTCCTTCAAAGATTGTCTAATGTTGTCCTCCCAGCGGACTCTGGGTCGTCCTCGGGGTCTGGATCCTTGGCTCTTTGTTTCCCATGCTTGTCGTGGTAGCCGATCTTCTCCCATTCTGCAGACATGGCCAAACCATCTTAGTTGGGACTGTTCTACTTGGGTCTGTAGGGGGTGGGATTTTAGGCCTTGACGTATCGTCTGGTTGCGTACCATGTCTCTTCTTGTTACTTCAACCACCTTCCTCAGATACCTCATTTCTGAGGTTTGGATCTGGCTTTTATGGGTTGTAGTCATTGCCCATGACTCGCATCCATATGTCAAGACTGGGACATAGGTGGAGCGGTATACAGCCATCTTCGTTTTCTTACCAACCTCTCTCTTGCTGAGGAATCCTCGATTTATGGCCTGAAAAAGTCTCCCAGCTGCTGCTTTTCGAGTGGCCAACTCTTCTTTGATGCCTCCCTTTCGGTCTATAAAGTCTGTTGGTTGACAAAAAAAAAACAAAAAAAAAAAAACAGAATCAAGGGTCTCATTTATTTGTTTGACTATGTTCTGGTAAATAATCAACAACTTTATGATACTAACAATGATGTTACGTACTGAATAAAGTGTTCTTTGTCAACAATGAATTTATCTGCTTTTTGTTTCCTTTTATGCATGGTAAACTTTTTTTACACTGAACTGGGGGTGGGAGATTTATTAAAGTCCAGGAGGTACGGGGGCCCAAAAAGGGTGGGAACCATTGCCATAGAACAGTGGTTTCTAAAGTGGGCAGTACCTCCTCCCCCCCTTCCCTGGGGGTGTTGGGAGGATCCAAGGGTTCGATAAGGGAATAAGGGACGGCTGGTGGGCGTTCAGTAGTAAGGTGATGATTGAGGATTTAACAGGCTGAAGTCAACAATGTTACTTAGTTTACGCTCACAAGTAAATGTGTTTTGATTTTACAACGCCCTGACGTGAGCGCTTAAAATGAGAATATGACCTGAACAAACCTTAATCCGTCGTTCGTTTCTATCTTCACTCATTCCAGTTTCCAATACGCTCTAAAGTAAAGATTTTCAACCTAGGGTAAGCGTGCCAAAGGGTACGAGACACGTGTTAACAGGGTCAGGGTTATATTTGATAATTAACTGCATTATTCTATTCAAATATTGCGTAGCAGTGATAGTGTAACAAAAATTTAAGTTTTTAAAATATTATTATAAGCATTTTATTAAAAAACGATTTAATAAAGAAGCAAGCTTACTTGTAGCTTTATATTATAATTGAATAAATAGAGCAATTATAATAATAATAATAATAGTTTCTTCAGTAATAATTGACTATAGGAATGCGCCCCTGAGGTGATACACCTCAGCTGCTTATTTTCCTGGTGTTACTTTCGACGTTTTCTCCTTTCTTCTGCTTGCTGTGAGAGCTTCTTTTCGCCCAATCTGAGGTGGCGCCGTAGATAGCATCGCCACTTGGTGTGATCGGCAGCTTCATCCTCCCATGTTGCAGGATCCATGTCCAGTGCCCTCATGTCTCTCTTGCACACATCTTTGAATCTCAGCTGCGTTCGTCCAACCGTTCTTTTACCAGCTGCCAGTTGTCCGTAGAAGATATCTTTCGGGATGCGACCATCTTCCATGCGACGAACATGGCCAAGCCCGCATAGTCTGCGCTGTCTAACCAATGTATACATGCTTTGAAGGACAAACATGACAACACCTCGACATTTGTCACTTTGTCTTTCCACGACATACCGAGGATGTAGCGTGGACACCGTAGATGAAAGGTATTGGGCCGTCTTGTTTGCTTGTAGGTTGTCCATGAGAGAGCGATTAACTGTTTTGAATTAGCAGTTGCTCATATCTTCAACCCTTTATAGTTTTTGTGTGTAATGGGGGTCGCTGAGGATGGGCTGTGGGAGCCTTGGCGGCATTGACACGAAACAAGTTTGAGAAACACTGCTATAGAACACGGAACGGCAATGCAGCGGATCGCTTGCAAGAACTTGCACCAAAACATTTATGTACTCTCGCAGCCATGATTTCTGTAGCAACGTGTTTTACATGATGAATTTGCCGGTCTGATGCTCAGCCTTCAGATTAGTCACCTTTTACGACAACCCTGAGGAAGCTGTAAATCTGTTCTTTCTTTGTTTTTTCAGTCACCCCCGGAAGCTAAGCGTGGTAGAGTAGAAGAGAGGAGAGACTTAATCAGGGACGGATATAAATGGAGCAGGTTTGTGTCACATTATTGCACTTTCTCATTCAATGACCAGCTCTTTCATTCATGGATTTAATTTTTTTTTCATCAACCTTCAAATTGTGGTTCGTGCACTGGCTTCCTAGCTCAGTGGTCCATGGTTCGATCCCCAGTTGAGGAGGGATTTTTAGACCAAAAACGGCTGCGGGGTCGACCCAGCCTCATGAATTGGGTACCAGAGCAACTCTGGGAAGGTTAAGGCGGCCGGCGTGATGCTGACCACATCACCCCTAGTGTGTCGATGGTCAAGAAAATATGGGCCTAACACCATATTCCCAATATGCCTCAATGGGCATGTAAACGGGATCCTTCTAAATGACCGGAGCGTCCGACTGACAGTGGTTAGAGCGCTGGCCTCTTGCGGCAAAGGTACCGAGTTTGAATCACAGTACCGACACGCTCCAGTCTACCCAGCTGCAAATGGATACTGTAGCAAAGTTTGATTTGCTGGGGAGGTTATGATGGTATCCTAAAAGAATGAAATCCGTGTATGTATTAACCGTGTGAGGTCAAGCACATGTAGGTCCCTATGGCAGATACGCCACTGTACGTTTACATAGTTTTCCTCAATAAAATAATGTGGAGTAACCACATTTCCTCTGGTATGATTTTCTCTTCTTTTCTTTTTTAAATATAAATGCTTCAGGCATGTTAAACAGTGTTCATGGAACACGGAGGCTTACTAATATTCTAATGCAATAATATGAAAACACAATCATGACAACATACATTAGTTAGATACAGTTCAATGTGAGGACTCAACAATGTCTGCTCCCGGCACGTCCTTCACTTTTCCCAATAGCAGTATCTAATTTTGGCAGTGGGATTAAACATATGAATTCATAAAGCATTCTTACCACAAATTTTCAAGAAATATAAACAAATGACGCTCACTTGTAAAGAAGTGGCCTCAGTTTCTTCTGCACTGTCCAGACTGTGAATACTTCTTTATTTAATTTTAAAATTAACACAGCTGATCTCAGCGTATTTGAATGAAAAGTTTTGTTCAACTGGCAATGAATAGTGAAAGCCTTTTGCTAATATTTATTAGCACTGGCCAATCGAAAGCTTGCGACTACCAGAATTCAAATGCAGTTTTTGAAAAACAAAAATAATTCCAAACAAACTCTGCGTCTGGTAGTCGACTGGCCAGTCTGCTTTAGTTATGCCAATACAAAAAGATGTTTCGTTTTGGATTACATTTTCCTACCGCTCCCCTTTCCCCCTATACTCTTTTTCCCCAATCGAATTTGAATTACCTCAATGCCTCTTTTCTAAGCTGCCGTCCCCACTAACGGTATGAAAAAAACAAGCAGGAACAACAGTCTGTCTGGTCGCGCGTCCGTAGACATTTAGTATTTTTTCAATAACTTGGCTAATACTGGGACTACCATATTATTTAAAACATATTCTTGCTCAGTGGACTCTAAGCTATACTATCATATGATTTTTATGGTCAGTTTCATTATGGTTTAGATTTTCAATTTTGTCACCGGCAATCGTCAAATACAAATTTTACACAAGACGGCCATCTTCCCCCCTTTCTCATCTCTCGCTAGCATGTATTTTCAAATAACTACTTGTTTTAGTGACGTCAGAAATACTACCGCGAGGAGGAAATAAAATTGTCTGCGTGTTTGCCTCTGTTGGCTTTGCCACAGCGTGTATATATGCAAGGCATAACGTGTCAAGCGAAGCGGGGTTTTGAGCGGCGGGTGTAAGAATTTGCGTTAATTATTTGGATTGTCTCGTGTTACACTACCAAATTTGTAAGGATTACTACTGATTACCAGCGTTAAAGTCAAAATATTACGTTAATTCAGACAGTAGTTTGGAGGCACACTTCCGCAAAATCGTTAATTATAAGTCTTGCCACAGTCTCTATCAGATCGGGCAAAATGTTAAAAATGTACGTCACAAGGAAAGCGAGTAGGTTTAAACGGCGGGGTCGGTTCTAAGCCTTTCCATGGCACAAAATTCAGCGCTATGCTGGCGTGTGAGAGGATCACAGTCAGACACAATCGGGCGGGTTTATTTATTATCATTTTATTACTAAAATCTTACTAAAATGAGCGATTATTCTCGCAGATTTTACTGCAGATACCTGACTCTGCTCTTTGAATGAGTGAAGGGAAAGGCAGAGATTCAGGGTACTGGTCACCCCCACCTCTCGATGCTGGACCTAGTATGGTGAAGTCTCTAACACTTCACTCCCCTACAGCAGTATCTGCTATGGAACTACCTTTACCTTTTACCTAAATGACTGACTCACTCATTCGCTGACTGTCTCACTCATTCGCTGACTGTCTCACTCATTGATTCCCTCATTCGCTGACTGTCTCACTCATTCGCTGACTGTCTCACTCATTGATTCCCTCATTCGCTAACTGTCTCACTCATTGATTCCCTCATTCGCTGACTGTCTCACTCATTCGCCGACTGTCTCACTCATTGATTCCCTCATTCGCTGACTGTCTCACTCATTCGCTGACTGTCTCACTCATTGATTCCCTCATTCGCTAACTGTCTCACTCATTGATTCCGTCATTCGCTGACTGTCTCACTCATTCGCTGACTGTCTCACTCATTGATTCCCTAATTCGCTGACTGTCTCACTCATTCGCTGACTGTCTCACTCATTAAATCCCTCATTCGCTGACTGTCTCACTCATTGATTCCCTCATTCACTGACTGTCCCACTCATTGATTCCTTCATTCACTGACTGTCTCACTCATTCACTGACTGTCTCACCCATTTATTCCCTCATTCGCTGACTGTCTCACTCATTCACTGACTGTCTCACTCATTGATTCCCTCATTCGCTGACTGTCTCACTCATTGATTCCCTCGTTCACTGACTGACTCATTCATTGATTCCCTCATTCACTGGCTGACTCACTCATTGATTACCTCATTCACTGACTGTCTCACTCATTGATTCCCTCATTCACTGACTGTCTCACTCATTGATTCACTTATTCACTGACTGTCTCACTCATTGATTCCCTCATTAACTGACTGTCTCACTCATTGATTCCCTCTTTCAATTACTGTCTCACTCATTGATTCCCTCATTCACTGACTGTCTCACTCATTCACTGACTGTCTCACTCATTTATTCCCTCATTCGCTGACTGTCTCACTCATTCGCTGACTGTCTCACTCATTGATTTCCTCATTCGCTGACTGTCTCACTCATTCGCTGACTGTCTCACTCATTGATTCCCGCATTCACTGACTGTCTCACTCATTGATTCCCTCATTCGCTGACTGTCTCACTCATTGATTCCCTCATTCACTGACTGACTCACTCATTGATTCCCTCATTCACTGACTGACTCACTCATTGATTCTCTCATTCACTGACTGTCTCACTCATTGATTCCGTCATTCACTGACTGTCTCACTCATTGATTCCCTCATTCACTGACTGTCTCACTCATTGATTACCTCATTCACTGACTGTCTCACTCATTGATTACCTCATTCACTGACTGTCTCACTCATTGATTCCCTCATTCACTGACTGACTCACTCATTGATTCCCTTATTCACTGACTGACTCACTCATTGATTCCCTCATTCACTGACTGTCTCACTCATTGATTCCGTCATTCACTGACTGTCTCACACATTGATTCCCTCATTCACTGACTGTCTCACTCATTGATTCCCTCTTTCACTGACTGTCTTACTCATTGATTCCCTCATTCACTGACTGTCTCACTCATTGATTCCGTCATTCACTGACTGTCTCACACATTGATTCCCTCATTCACTGACTGTCTCACTCATTGATTCCCTCATTCACTGACTGTCTCACTAATTGATTACCTCATTCACTGACTGTCTCACTCATTCACTGACTGTCTCACTCATTTATTCCCTCATTCGCTGACTGTCTCACTCATTCGCTGACTGTCTCACTCATTGATTCCCTCATTCGCTGACTGTCTCACTCATTCACTGACTGTCTCACTCATTGATTCCCTCATTCACTGACTGTCTCACTCATTGATTCCCTCATTCACTGACTGACTCACTCATTGATTCCCTCATTCACTGACTGTCTCACTCATTGATTCCCTCATTCACTGACTGTCTCACTCATTGATTCCCTCATTCACTGACTGTCTCACTCATTCACTGACTGTCTCACTCATTTATTAACTCATTCGCTGACTGTCTCACTCATTCGCTGACTGTCTCACTCATTGATTTCCTCATTCGCTGACTGTCTCACTCTTTCGCTGACTGTCTCACTCATTGATTCCCTCATTCACTGACTGTCTCACTCATTGATTCCCTCATTTGCTGACTGTCTCACTCATTGATTCCCTCATTCACTGACTGTCTCACTCATTGATTCCCTCATTCACTGACTGTCTCACTCATTGATTCCCTTATTCACTGACTGTCTCACTCATTGATTCCCTCATTCACTGACTGTCTCACTCATTCACTGATTGTCTCACTCATTGATTCCCTCATTCGCTGACTGTCTCACTCATTCGCTGACTGTCTCACTCATTGATTCCCCCATTCACTGACTGTCTCACTCATTCACTGACTGTCTCACTCATTGATTCCCCCATTCACTGACTGTCTCACTCATTGATTCCCTCATTCGCTGACTGTCTCACTCATTCACTGACTGTCTCACTCATTGATTCCCTCATTCGCTGACTGTCTCACTCATTGATTCCCTCGTTCACTGACTGACTCACCCATTGATTCCCCCATTCACTGGCTGACTCACTCATTGATTCCCTCATTCACTGACTGTCTCACTCATTGATTCCCTCATTCACTGACTGTCTCACTCATTGATTCCCTCATTCACTGACTGTCTCACTCATTGATTGCCTCATTCACTGACTGTCTCACTCATTGATTCACTCATTCACTGACTGTCTCACTGATTGATTCCCTCATTCACTGACTGTCTCACTCATTGATTCCCTCTTTCACTGACTGTCTCACTCATTGATTCCCTCATTCACTGACTGTCTCACTCATTCACTGACTGTCTCACTCATTTATTCCCTCATTCGCTGACTGTCTCACTCATTCGCTGACTGTCTCACTCATTGATTTCCTCATTCGCTGACTGTCTCACTCATTCGCTGACTGTCTCACTCATTGATTCCCTCATTCACTGACTGTCTCACTCATTGATTCCCTCATTCGCTGACTGCCTCACTCATTGATTCTCTCATTCACTGACTGACTCACTCATTGATTCCCTCATTCACTGACTGACTCACTCATTGATTCTCTCATTCACTGACTGTCTCACTCATTGATTCCCTCATTCACTGACTGTCTCACTCATTGATTCCCTCATTCACTGACTGTCTCACTCATTGATTCCCTCATTCACTGACTGTCTCACTCATTGATTCCCTCATTCACTGACTGACTCACTCATTGATTCCCACATTCACTGACTGACTCACTCATTGATTCCCTCATTCACTGACTGTCTCACTCATTGATTATGTCATTCACTGACTGTCTCACACATTGATTCCCTCATTCACTGACTGTCTCACTCATTGATTCCCTCATTCACTGACTGTCTCACTCATTGATTCCCTCATTCACTGACTGTCTCACTCATTGATTCACTCATTCACTGACTGTCTCAATCATTGATTCCCTCATTCACTGACTGTCTCACTCATTGATTCCCTCATTCACTGACTGTCTCACTCATTGATTCCTTCATTCACTGACTGTCTCACTCATTCACTGACTGTCTCACTCATTTATTCCCTCATTCGCTGACTGTCTCACTCATTCACTGACTGTCTCACTCATTGATTCTCTCATTCACTGACTGTCTCACTCATTGATTCCCTCATTCACTGACTGTCTCACTCATTGATTCCCTCATTTGCTGACTGTCTCACTCATTGATTCCCTCATTCACTGACTGTCTCACTCATTGATTCCCTCATTCACTGACTGTCTCACTCTTTGATTCCCTTATTCACTGACTGTCTCACTCATTGATTCCCTCATTCACTGATTGTCTCACTCATTCACTGATTGTCTCACTCATTGATTCCCTCATTCGCTGACTGTCTCACTCATTCGCTGACTGTCTCACTCATTGATTCCTCCATTCACTGACTGTCTCACTCATTCACTGACTGTCTCACTCATTGATTCCCCCATTCACTGACTGTCTCACTCATTGATTCCCTCATTCGCTGACTGTCTCACTCATTCACTGACTGTCTCACTCATTGATTCCCTCATTCGCTGACTGTCTCACTCATTGATTCCCTCGTTCACTGACTGACTCACTCATTGATTCCCTCATTCACTGGCTGACTCACTCATTGATTCCCTCATTCACTGACTGTCTCACTCATTGATTCCCTCATTCACTGACTGTCTCACTCATTGATTCCCTCATTGACTGACTGTCTCACTCATTGATTGCCTCATTCACTGACTGTCTCACTCATTGATTCACTCATTCACTGACTGTCTCACTCATTGATTCCCTCATTCACTGACTGTCTCACTCATTGATTCCCTCTTTCACTGACTGTCTCACTCATTGATTCCCTCATTCACTGACTGTCTCACTCATTCACTGACTGTCTCACTCATTTATTCCTTCATTCGCTGACTGTCTCACTCATTCGCTGACTGTCTCACTCATTGATTTCCTCATTCGCTGACTGTCTCATTCATTCGCTGACTGTCTCACTCATTGATTCCCTCATTCACTGACTGTCTCACTCATTGATTCCCTCATTCGCTGACTGTCTCACACATTGATTCCCTCATTCACTGACTGACTCACTCATTGATTCACTCATTCACTGACTGACTCACTCATTGATTCCCTCATTCACTGACTGTCTCACTCATTGATTCCGTCATTCACTGACTGTCTCACACATTGATTCCCTCATTCACTGACTGTCTCACTCATTGATTCCCTCTTTCACTGACTGTCTCACTCATTGATTCCCTCATTCACTGTCTCACTCATTGATTCCCTCATTCACTGACTGTCTCACTCATTGATTCACTCATTCACTGACGGTCTCACTCATTAATTCCCTAATTCAATGACTGTCTCACTCATTGATTCTCTCATTCACTGACTGTCTCACTCATTGATTCCCTCATTCACTGACTGTCTCACTCATTCACTGACTGTCTCACTCATTTATTCCCTCATTCGCTGACTGTCTCACTCATTCGCTTACTGTCTCACTCATTGATTCCCTCATTCGCTGACTGTCTCACTCATTCACTGACTGTCTCACTCATTGATTCCCTCATTCACTGACTGTCTCACTCATTGATTCCCTCATTCACTGACTGACTCACTCATTGATTCCCTCATTCACTGACTGTCTCACTCATTGATTCCCCCATTCACTGACTGTCTCACTCGTTGATTCCCTCATTCACTGACTGTCTCACTCATTCGCTGACTGTCTCACTCATTGATTTCCTCATTCGCTGACTGTCTCACGCTTTCGCTGACTGTCTCACTCATTGATTATTCATTCACTGACTGTCTCACTCATTGATTCCCTCATTCGCTGACTGTCTCACTCATTGATTCCCTCATTCACTGACTGTCTCACTCATTGATTCCCTCATTCACTGACTGTCTCACTCATTGATTCCCTCATTCACTGACTGTCTCTCTCATTGATTCCCTCATTCACTGACTGTCTCACTCATTCACTGACTGTCTCACTCATTTATTCCCTCATTCGCTGACTGTCTCACTCATTCGCTGACTGTCTCACTCTTTGATTCCCTCATTCGCTGACTGTCTCACTCATTCACTGACTGTCTCACTCATTGATTCCCTCATTCACTGACTGTCTCACTCATTGATTCCCTCATTCACTGACTGACTCACTCATTGATTCCCTCATTCACTGACTGTCTCACTCATTGATTCCCCCATTCACTGACTGTCTCACTCATTGATTTCCTCATTCACTGACTGTCTCACTCATTCGCTGACTGTCTCACTCATTCGCTGACTGTCTCACTCATTGATTTCCTCATTCGCTGACTGTCTCACTCTTTCGCTGAGTGGCTTACACATTGATTCCCTCATTCACTGACTGTCTCACTCATGGATTCCTTCATTCGCTGACTGTCTCACTCATTGATTCCCTCATTCACTGACTGTCTCACTCATTGATTCCCTCATTCACTGACTGCTCACTCACTCATTGATTCCCTCATTCACTGACTGTCTCACTCATTCACTGACTGTCTCACTCATTGATTCTCCCATTCACTGACTGTCTCACTCATTGATTCCCCCATTCACTGACTGTCTCACTCATTGCTTCCCTCATTCACTGACTGTCTCACTCATTGATTCCCTCATTCACTGACTGTCTCACTCATTGATTCCCTCATTCACTGACTGCTCACTCACTCATTGATTCCCCCATTCACTGACTGTCTCACTCATTGATTCCCCCATTCACTGACTGTCTCACTCATTGATTCCTCCATTCACTGACTGCTCACTCACTCATTGATTCCCCCATTCACTGACTGTCTCACTCATTGATTCCCCCATTCACTGACTGTCTCACTCATTGATTCCCCCATTCACTGACTGCTCACTCACTTATTGATTCCCTCATTCACTGACTCTCTTTTATTGACTGGCTCATCATCATCACACGCTAGTTCTCCAAGCAGCATTAACCTTTAATTAACTTATGCTAAGTCTTCCTGTTCCGTGCCGTCAGCTCAAGCTCTTTCCAAATCTTACCCACCCCCTTCATTTATGTTCTTTTTTCCTTGTGCTCTTCGTTAGTCCTCTATCCTTCTTACCCTGGCGATGCCAGAACAAGGTTTACATTTTATTGCTATTACCAAGTTTCCCTAATGTGTGTCCTATCCGTCGTCAGCGTCTTCTTGTCATCTCTTGTTACACTGGCACATGTCTGTTTCTTCTCATCTCTTGTTACACTGGCACGTGTCTGTTTCTTGTCATCTCTTGTTACACTGGCACATGTCTGTTTCTTGTCAACTCTTGTTACACTGGCACGTGTCTGTTTCTTGTCATCTCTTGTTACACTGGCACATGTCTGTTTATTGTCATCTCTTGTTACACTGGCACATGTCTGTTTCTTGTCATCTCTTGTTACACTGGCACGTGTCTGTTTCTTGTCATCTCTTGTTACACTGGCACGTGTCTGTTTCTTGTCATCTCTTGTTACACTGGCACATGTCTGTTTCTTCTCATCTCTTGTTACACTGGCACGTGTCTGTTTCTTGTCATCTCTTGTTACACTGGCACATGTCTGTTTCTTCTCATCTCTTGTTACACTGGCACGTGTCTGTTTCTTGTCATCTCTTGTTACACTGGCACTTGTCTGTTTCTTGTCATCTCTTGTTACACTGGCACATGTCTGGTTCTTGTCATCTTTTGTTACACTGGCACTTGTCTGGTTCTTGTCATCTTTTGCTACACTGGCACATGTCTGGTTCTTGTCATCTTTTGTTACACTGGCACTTGTCTGTTTCTTGTCATTAGTTAAATATCAGTGATCTTGTCCTCTCATTTCAATCTGTTTATTCTACGCTAGCACCCATGTATGAAAGTCAGTAATCTTGTTTGTTGTTTTTGTTATTCTCCACGTTTCAGAATCATATAATATTACTGACTTGATATTTGAGTTGAAGATTCTGATATTTGTGTTGGATTTGATTTTTGTTTATTTTCATATATTTCTTAATGCATCCTCTCTCCTTGTATATTCTTCTGTTATTGACTGACTCTCATTCGCTAGCTCCCTCACCTTCTCACTCACTGATTCACTAGATCTCTCATTGACCCACTAGATCTTTCACTGATTCACTAGATCATTCACTGATTCCCTAGATATCTCACTGATTCACCAGATCTCTCACTGATTCACTAGATCTCTCATTGACTCACTAGATCTTTCACTGATTCACTAGATCTCTCACTGACTGATTCACTAGATCTCTCACTACTCACTAGATCTCTCACTGATTCACTAGATCGCTCACTGATTCACTAGATCTCTCACTGATTCGCTAGATCTCTCACTGATTCACTAGATCTCTCATTGACTCACTAGATCTTTCACTGATTCACTAGATCTCTCACTGACTGATTCACTAGATCTCTCACTGATTCACTAAATCACTCACTGATTCACTAGATCTCTCACTGACTCACTAGATCTCACTGACTCACTAGATCTCTCACTGACTCACTAGATCTTTCACTGACTCACTAGATCTCTCACTGACTCACTAGATCTCTCACTGACTCACTAGATCTCTCACTGACTCACTAGATCTTTCACTGATTCACTAGATCTTTGACTGATTCAATAGATCTCTCACCGACTTACTCAATAACTAAGTCATTGACTAACCACTCATTCAACCAACCCACTTTAAACAAAAATGAAATAAAATGAAACCATTTTTCACAAGAAGTTAATTAGACATTCGCTAGTTTCGTGGCTACCACGAACATGGTTAATCCCCACACGCGAATTGTCTCGAAGATCTCTGAACTTTCCCAGTTTTATTATGTGTTAATCAACCCCACATTTCGTGTCTCGCGCCAATCTTAATGTCACGCTGCCACTTCCACCACCCGACTAAACGTTCAACCACAACCTTCGTATATAGTAATCCACAGACGCTGGCCAGAAACTTAATCGCTGATAGCATCTTGATCGCTCTGCTGTCATTTAAAAAGCGCACGCGCAACTAGGCATAAAACATGGCGTCCATGGCAGACGCACTTCCGACTTCTGTCATTTCCCGCCATTTACAGTCCGCCATTTCCGTGGTGTTTTGTGTTGACTTCTGCCAGCTCGATTCTAGACCGGACGAGGATTTTCGGGCCACGAGGTGTGACAGGAGGTGGTGAGAGGCAGAGCTGGCCCCAAAAAGTGCCGTGATTCCGAATTCGATTACAGGTAATGAGGTTATTAGAGCTTTGAAGTTACGGGTTTGGCGAAGGTGAGCATGGCGTTCGTTTGAAACTCCCTCTAAGCGTGTTTAACTGTGTTAAATTGCGTTTTGTAAGTTTGATTTGTGATACACTTTTTTCGCATTCACTATAGCTATGTATGTATATATGCATGTATATCATACATACTTTGTCGTGCTGGTAATTTGTAGTTTGGGACATATATATGCAAAGTGCGCGAGTAGATTGATGTCTTTGAGGCTGTGGAGACTTGAAGCCAAAATGTTATGTAAATAGTTCACCATCAGCTGCCAAATCCACACCGAAGGTCGTCTGTCTTTCCTGTACATATCTTAATATTATCTTCCCACCTGCAGCGCTGTCGTCCTAATTCATGTTTGCTTTCAGCTATTCATTCTATCCTGATCTTCTGCAAGCTGTTATGTCCTGTTATTATATGGCCAAAATATTTAAAGAAATGTCAGCACCAGTGCAATTATGTATACACTAGCAATAACCCGTCAATAATGACGGAAAAAGGTAAAGGATCCCGTTACACGCCCATTGAGGCATATTGGGAATATGGTGTTAGGCCCATATTTTCTTGACCATCGGCACAATAGGGTTAATGTGGTCAGCATCACGCCGACCGCCTTAACCTTCCCAGAAGTTGCTCTAGTACCCAGTTAGGGCTGTGTCGACACAAGAGCCGTTTGCGGCCTAAAAAAATCCCACATCATCTGGGGATCGAACCATAGACCACTGAGCTAGGAAACCAGTGCTCTAACCACTATGCTACCGTGGCTCCGTCAATAATGACGGAAGTAAATCAAAAACTGTAATATATTTTTAAAATATTTTTAAATTCAATATAAAAGTTATATGATGACAACATTTGTTGTGAAGGTGCGTGGATTTGTTGCAAAGAATGTTCCCTGATAAAAAGTGTTTTTAACAAAAACTTTCAAGTTGTCATGATTTGTTCCTCGGGTGAGGGCGACATAGAGCTGGCCGTGTCCGAAAACAGGTTCAGGAAGGAAAACTCCTATGTGATCTAAAGATTGTCCTTGCGCCTTATTGATCGTCATTGCAAATGCTAAAATCACTGGGAATTGACGACGTCGCACCCTAAATGGCAAAGTGCGCTCGCTCGGTTCTAAGTCAATGCGAGGAATTAAGAATCGTTCTCCCTTATTACTGCCAGTGATAATTTCTGCATCAATGGAATTCCTATGCAAGACTTTTATGACCAAACGCGGTGCCATTCAATAGTCCGTCTTTTGCGTTCAGATTTCGCAATAGCATGATACATGCAACAACCTTTAATTTCAGCAAATGCGGTGGCATTCCTGGTGGGCACTGCTCGTTAAGGAACTCGGTTGGGAAATCAACTGCGTCGTTGGGATCATCCGAAATCATGGTATCTATGCTCTAATAAACCGTTTCATTTCCAGCGAGTGGCTCCAACAATAAGTCTGTCATCATCATGTGACGTATTCTTTCCAGAACGTTGTCTCCATTACAGTTGCTCTGAACGCATCACGATTCTGGGCAAGTCGACCTGCATCAGCCAAAGACAAGTTCAGACTCTCTGTGATGTCCTGGGTCCACCGTCGTCTAGGTCGACCCCTTCCCCTTTTTCCAGGGACCATGCCTTCCATCACTGTTTTTTTTCCAGACTATTATGTCTTTTTATATGACCGAAAAATTTCAGCTTCCTTATTGCGATGGTATTTAGGAGCCAATGTTCCTGTACGTTTAGTGAGTGCAGTACTTCTCTGTTGGTCTTTTTTTCTGTCCAGGGTATTCTCAACATCCTTCTGTAGCATTTCATTTCGAATAATGTAATCTTTTTTGCAACTGTTTTATTGAGTGTCCAAGTCTCGCAGCCGTATGTTGCTACTGGGAATATACATGCTCTGATCAGTTGTAACTTTGTTTCTTTGCTTGTGCCTTGCCATAGGTTTTTCATCTGTATTAGCTTATGTGAAGCAATTGCAAGTCTTCTTTTAATTTCTACTGCACAGTCGCCAGAGCTGTTAATGATTGATCCTAAGTATTCGAATTCATTGACACTTTCCAGTTCTTCGTTATCAATTTCAATTTCTGGTTTGGTCTTTACTTTGTCTGTTGTCAATACTTTGGTCTTCTTGGTGTTTAGGTATAGATTCTGGGCCTCGCTGTGTTTTTTGGTGGACAGAAGTAATTGTTCAAGTCCTTCTGGGTTGGTCGATAGGAGGACTGTGTCGTCAGCATATCTGATTTCCGGGATCTGGTACCCGCCGATGTTAAATGAGTCAAACTCTGTGTGTTCTTGGTCATCTCTTACGTTTCTCATGATATTCTCGGCATAAATGTTAAACAGGTAAGGGGAAAGGGTACAGCCTTGTCTTACTCCTTTCTGTACTTCAAACCATTCTGATGTTTCCCCCTCTATTCTTACGGCTGCCTGTTGTTCTTGGTACAGCAGTGCGATGAGTTGTATAAGGTGGTTTGGAAATCCCATATTTTTCATAATAGCTCATTTTTCATAAAAGTCGGTGAATTGTGCAACACAAAGTGAGTGACAGTGATATATGAATAAAATGTAAGTTTTTGATTGTAGAAACCAGTTTCATTCCGGAAACGGATTTAACTCATCATTTTGTTAAAAATAACCTTAAAATGTAAGTTTTTGATTGTTTCTTCAAGACAAAATTTTAATTTAAAGTATTACAGACTTATTTTTCATGGGCTATTATGAAAAATAAGTCTGTAATACTTTAAATTAAAATTTTGTCTTGAAAAAATAATCAAAAACTTACATTTTAAGGTTATTTTTAACAAAATGATGAGTTAAATCCGTTTCCGGAATGAAACTGGTTTCTACAATCAAAAACTTACATTTTATTCATATATCACTGTCACTCACTTTGTGTTGCACAATTCACCGACTTTTCTTCGTTGAGTGTTACTATTTTCGGGAGAGTACATGTAAGGGAAATAATACAATTAATGTCTAACTTTCAACCACAGTTGCATCCCTTAGATGTGACCGGCGTACAAACGGCGAGAATTATGGAGTTTGATGATATATGGAAGCTTCGGTGTAATTTAAAAAATAAGTATTATTAAATAACTGAGACGTTTTTCGCATTGTTGTTAATTATAACAGGGATTTGGAGCAAACAAATTTTTGAACTGCTCCGCCCCGGAATCGTTAGTGACTGCGCCAGCTTAGCTCCGCGCTTCCACTCAAATGTTGTTTCTTATGTTAAGTTTTTTTTAAATGCGCAATTTGAAAAAAAGGCAATTTATTTATTCAATAATCTTCAAACAGTTAAAATGTCACTTACACTAGAATATAGCCTTGTTCCTCAGAAGAGACCCTGACACATCACAAGAATTGATATGCTATTGACCCCAGAAGGACGCTGAAAGAGAAGAAGACAAAAGACAACCTGGCGGAGAAATGTGTAGGCCGAGATGCAAAGGAATGAACCAGAGTTGGGGAACGGCACCGAAGGATGGTCACCGACCGAGCAAGGTGACGACAGTTTTTTGCTGCCCTACAAGACGCCACTAGGAGTGATGGCTACCTACTGCGCAAGTTGGCGACAATTTGCCGCTGCCCTACAAGACGCTTCTTGGCGTGATGGCCACTGACTGCTTCGTCAGCCAGGGGCTAAGGAGCCAAGAAGAAAAAAAACTAGAATAATTCCACCATTCTTATACTCATAATTAATTCTATAAAATAATATTAATGCAATAGAATCGTCTGTCATTGAAAATTAACCTTAAAGCCGAGAAAAGTCGCCATAACTAGTTTGATGAGTTGGCATGCTTGAAGTGACTCTACAAGCAACCTGAATGTGGTTTTGGTAGCCTAAAGAACATAAGTAAATAATAACTTTTAGCCTATCAGTAGATTCCATCGCCTCACAATCTTCCCAAAACTTTCTCTCGAAGAATGCTTTCCTGTTTATCCAATTCAATTTCGAAGTCATACCTCCTGAAGAATTCATCATATCTTCATCATTACCACCACCACCACCATCATCATCATTCCATTTTTGTTCCTTACGGATCATGGGGCTTGACTGTTCACAATACTCGCTATATGCATCTCTAAGCTACATTGTTTGAACTCGCCATTCCCTACCTTTTCCACCTTGAACGTCGCATATTTCTTCTTTGCTTTTCCCAAAAATCCAAATTTGGGCCTTTAAAATTCAAATGTAAAGATATCATTGAGATCTATTTCCCTAAGTCGGCTGTCATTAAAATGTGGACAGATTTGAATTTGTTGTTGATACCATGGCTGAATTTGCTTGTACACTTTCCGCAACCAAATTTTTTTGTTTCCTTGTGCTTTTTTTTTTTTTCATGACCTTCCAAAATTAATAAACACTAAGAGTAGTACATGTTTTTTTTCATACAGTACCTGCGACGAGTATTCCCCAAAATGACTTACCCCATAACTCTCAATACTAATTAATTACTTTTTATTTATTGTTGTTTGTTTGTTGGAAATAACATAAGTAAACTTGAAACTTGCCTCACGTAGTTACGTGGGGTCTACGAAGAGGCAACGAAAAAAATATGGTACTACTGCGCCATCATGCATGTCGTACAAGACGACTAATGTGAGGTCGTTGTTACCGCTCTGTATTGCAGTAACCTTCTGTAGTAGGTATCAGATCCTAAATGACTGGAATATAAGTTCTGGGTATCACTGATAATATTGTATTGTTTTATAGCCACCACTGTTGCAATGGACAAACACTGTTACAATGTTGTAGTAGCAGTTCTTAGTACACACCACACAGGCCATCGCATATGTTGCGAGGTTATTTTTATTGACACCATCAATAGGTCACACACACAAAAGTACATGTAGGAGTCAGGAAGGTTTAAACTCCAACTACAGTTCTATACTGTTTATTACGCCACAGAAACATCCACATCAGGAACAGTATACTACACAGCTTACAATAGCATACAAAAAATCCATGGGTAATAAGTTGCACAGGACGTCGTAACTTTTCCAGTATAATATAAATCCTGTCTACATCACAGTTCTAATATATATCAATAAATCCTTCGAGCAGACTGCAGGCATCGCAGTGCTAATAATACATCAATAACTCCTTCAAGCAGACTGCAGGCATCGCAGTGCTAATAATATATATCAATAACTCCTTCAAGCAGACTGCAGGCATCGCAGTGCTAATAATATTATGTCAATAACTCCTTCAAGCAAACTGCAGGCATCGCAGTGCTAATAATATGACAATAAATCCGTCAAGAAAGTCAACTCATCAGGAAAGTAAATATGATTCATAACACCGGCCTGTACACTACATGGCCTCCGAACATATCTTAAATAATCCAATACATTCTATATGAGATGGGGAAAACCCATCCATCTCCGAGCTCGGCTCGAAAAACACTGTCACGAAATTACCGCTTTTCAAAAACAGCTCAGTCAATAACACATGCGCGGCTAACCGCGAGAGACTATCGCTCACAGCTCAGATGTGAGTAGCGTTCATCCGCTATCTGACACCTTCTGTCTTCTCGAACATTCAAGAAGATTCCCCTATCATATTTTCTCAAACAAATCAACAGCTAATCAAGGGTGATAACACAAATCTGACCTGTACATACAAGTATTACAAGATTCAACTTCCCTTGATTAAATTTTGACGTAACAGTCGTATATAGGGCTTGCAACCTCGTCATATGAAACACATTGTCACATGTGAATGTTGGATGCAAGCTTCCTACACGGAGATCAACTACACTGGTGGCTTCACGCGCCGTAACGAGAGCAAAATAAATTGGTGGTGGTGGTGGTAATGGTGGTGGTAGTGGTGTTGGTGCTAGTGATGATGATGATGTACACTCAAAGGAATTGAGTCGAAGGACCAGTTCTTCCAGACGAATGAGAGTTCCTGTAGCGATAGAAGGGTAGGTACGCTTGACCAGGAAAAACCGGGAGAGCTTGGAGACCATCAGAGTGAGAAATGGAAGTGTATAGAGAACCGACATCTAACAGAAATAAACTGTAAGTGCAGTCTTGGGAAAGCTGGACAGGGAAAAAAGTAGTCAAGGCATGGTTGGTGTCCTTTAAATAGGAAGGAAGCTGCTCTACGATAAGCTGGAAGACGCTGTCTAGGAAGTCTGATATATGTTTGGTAGGGCAGACACAGGACGAAACAATGGGTCTACCAGGGTTGGAGGGTTTATGAATTTTGGGAAGCATGTAAAACACAGACTTGCCCTGACAACTATCATGGATATGGAGATGAGAGGCACTAGAGGGTAAGGGCTTGTTGGCAATAAGTCTTTTGATGGTGTCATGGACCAGACAATTGTTAAGGACTGTCGCATCATTATCACGGCGCTGGTAGAAGGCGCTGTTGGTGAGCTGCTTATTGCCTTCTTGGAGGTTCAGGTTCATGCGCCATACCACGATGGCACCTCCTTTATCCGCCGGTTTGATAACAATGTCGTCTCTGCGGCGTCTCTGTCTCGTCGGCGTCTGTGGCCTAATGGATATGAACGCAGTTTCATAATCCAGATATACCAGGTTCGAAACCTGCTGCAGGCGGTTTGGTAGCAGATCGCTTTGTGTGGATTTTTAACTATGGTATAAGCGCCATACCGTTCAGAAAGCAATGGCAAACTACTGAATGAAAAAAATTGCCTAGAAAAATCACAAACAGCCAATAAAAGCTGGGGTTGATTGCCACGTCCTGTAAAGGATAAGCAACTAACTCTGCGGCAGAGCATCGAGAGAGCGTGTGACTCGTCGGAAGTAAGGTTGGAATAACGCAGGCGCTTAGGATAGAGTTGCAGAATGTCGTGGGGGGTATTCTGAATATATAAATCCAGAGCGTGGGAAGCCCCAGGAGAGGGTGTAATTGTTGGTGGTATTGGAATTCTGTACATACTGGTAAGAGCTCTTAATTAAATAGATAGTGGGTGTGTTAGGAACTTAGTCATAATCTTCATCATGCGCGAACGCGTATAGCGTTAACTTTTTTTCTATTTCTATCTATCATGACAGGAAAGTGAATAATTGTTAAGTTCGCTACTTGCCACTAAATTTCCTGGAATTTGTGTGTCAGTAACTTTTTTGTTCGAAGGAAATTGGGTGTGAGTTCACGTCAATCTTTCCTGAACAAAGGCAAACCCTACTTAAAGGGCTGCTACAGGTTCATGCAAATTATTTTCCTTGTGATGTAAATATTTGTGCTATATTGATGACTCTTAAAAGTATTCTGTACAAACAACATAGAGGATTACGCATGAGTACCTTTATAAGGTCTATTGTCATATGGCATATATGTAAATATTGTTGGTGGCTAAGTGGGGGTAACCCGGTGTGACGAAATGAATGACCTCTATCGATCTTTGGTTCTCTCTGGCAGTATCGGTACATTTGTGGTACTGATTTTTATTATGTGCTGTCAATTATCGCACTTTTCTTTCTTTCTCTCTTCCTTTCTTTCCTCGTTATTTTCTGCTAAGTAGCAGATATTTGATTTTAATCAAATCCCCCTGTAGGTGATAAATATCACATTTGAAGGAGCGGCTGATATGATACATCACATTTGCTTGGCGCTACCCAGATTTGTGGTTATAGGCGTGGCAGATTAACACGTACATCGGCCAACGCTATCGGCTTAAATCACCGATAAGACACGGAGTTTGAGCACTCATAGAACAGATAACGAGATTACTGTCTGTGTGACCATGTGGGCAGACAGATGTGATATTATCGCTTCCGGTCACTTGCTTAAAAGTAATTATGGATTTATTACATTTTAGACAATATGAGTCTACAAATATGTTGGTGAGAGTGTATGCAAGACATAATATTACCATATATGGAAGACGTGACCTTTCGCAAAATTTTTCCATGAAGGAAATATTTTGAAAGTGCCCCACCCGACCTGTTTGAAATGATTGGATCTTTCTGATTAGATTCATAACAACATTGAGGGGAATATGGCATGACCATTTCGCAGTTTTAACCCACTGTGAATTTCAAGCTCGCCAAGACAACCTCAGACCTCGCCAGAGTGAAGACTAGATTCATAATTCCTATTTGTTAACCAGACCTTTTATTGGAGAATCAAATAAGACTTACAAAAGCACAGGAAATCTCTACATTTTAATAAGGAACCCCGGGACTAGGAAACTGAAGAAACACGGAGTCAGAGGGGGCCATCTATTGTAAAATTAAAGACATTCCAGACGCGTGTAAGAGAACAATTCGTCTTTTTTATTCATCTGAGCAAACAAATCTGTAGCCAGGATTGGCGTAAGTTGTGATTTACATTTCATATTTTATTACTAACATGTGAACTAACATATGTATGTATATATTACCATGAGAAGTTTAATGTGTGAAACTCGCTATAGGAAGTCAAAGTCATTTGGGGCTGGCAACATCAGTGTATAGAATGATGATTCATGAACCACCACTGCTAGGGGTGGTGATTGCTTTATTGATAGTTTCGTAAAGAGAACTAAAAGCATAAAGTAGTTCCAGGTTCACTATGGAGCAGGGAGGGAAAGATGAAAGAAATGATGTACATTCTAAAAAAAGACTTACATTTTCAAAGCAGTGTAAATGTCCCTATAAACATATTCACTTTAAAATTAATGTAAGTTTTCAAGCTTTAACCCAGTGTAAATGTCAATGTGAAAATATTCATTTTAATTAATTGAAGTTTCAAACTTTTCCACAAGTGTAAATGTAAATGAAACATAAATGAATGTATATTGTGAACACTTTTCAAACAGTGGACATGCAAATGTAAAACATTATATCTGTACGTTTAACCTTTTCATTTAAATGTAATGTAAAGCTACAGCTATTCAGTTTAAATGTAAAGGAAGTTTTATCCCGAGGGATTAAATTTAATTCTCATCGAGGGTAAATTCTGACATGGGATGGTAGAATAGAAAGGGGGGGGGGGGGGACATAAATGTGTCAGAAAAACGCCATACTCAGAAGAGCGTTTCGTTTCTATTTCTATTACCAGTTATTGGTGGTATCAGCAGAAAGTACTATCTCTGGAACCAAGTGAAGGTAGAAGTGGACTGACGTGTTGCGAGACGCCATCATAAGAGGGTCTTATAGACACGCAGAACCAACTTAGCCGTTACTCCTTGACGTTCTGGGAACATGCGGCGCCTGAACTTTGACCAGAGACGAGCGAGAGCAGAGTGAAAGGAACTGACCCAGCGGGAGAAGAAACTACCATTGGCAGCTAAGTGAAAATATCCGCTGCCAAAAGTGACCTCCTTTATTCAGTTAAATCCCATCCAAGTGATGGAATTCTTTCCATAAATATTCAAATTATTTTCCAACTGTTAAAACTTAAAGTGATTATTAAATTTTGTTATTTGTAATGTTACAATTAACTTCGATTTAATATGGTACAGCATACTAATAAGTTACTAATAAATATATATTATTATAAAAATTCCTCAGATTAACTCAGCGGTGGGGGCTTAACGAGCTAGATTAAACCATTGCTAAATTCTTCACGAAAGTGTCGGCAGATTATAGAATTAACGTGCTCAGCGACAGCCATCATTGTTTTCGCTTATCTGAATTTCTTATGAAGACTCCCATGTGATAGAAGCTTTACTACTCTACTATCGACATTTCTGCCAAGAGTAATCTTGCGTAAAAATAGACTCCGTTGAAGCCTATAATAGATGCTCTTGAGCTTTGGCCACCGTTGGACCACTACTGCAAAGCAGGGGAGGTAATACCGTCACACCCGGTATGGGCCTTGTAGTGTTGCTATTAAGTTTTGTAAAAGACGCCTTGCTGACGGAAATTTTCACGCAGGCCGTGTTGAGTCAAACTCAACCGGTCACCGGGTTTGTTTACATTCAAGCCTTAAACCCATTTACGTAATCCCTGTGTGCGTACGCCCGGTTTGCACAGACACCGGCGTTCGAGCGGTTGATACAAAGGGAAAGGGAGAGGTTTGTGTGTGTGAGTGGTTCAGCCGGCGCGTAATGGTTTGACTTTCCTTGCTAATGTGTAGGGGGAACTACATTGTTGGTTACTGTGAACATTGCCTGATGTACTATGAACTTTTGTAACTATATATGGAATCCTTATGTAAGGACAGATGCTTAAAGCGGTTGTATGTATTTGTATTTTCAGTAAATCTTCCATTCACTACCAATGGGAAACTGGGAGACCATAAGTCCCAGTCGGAATCACCTTCCCTGTTTGGATTGTTCCTGGACCGATTGGATTCCCGATTTGGGTTCAGTTTCTTTTCTTTGTGGGAACATAAACCATTTCTTACAGTACAAAGATTCCAGAGACAGCCAACGCTCAAGTTCACCAAACTTTAGAATAGTGCGCAAATCCTAACCTCGGTTGTATGTAGCTTTGGCCCTGTTCACTCCAAGTGCAGTCACATTCTGATTGGCCAAGCGTCTCTCGGTTATATTAGGGCGCATTCCCTACACAAAACCTGAGTTTGGACTCAGTCAACCCGCTGGATATCAGGGTTTATTTATATTTGAGTCACTCGTGCTTTATCTCATATCCTGACAACCACTATGAGACTAGGCACATTCCCACTGGTAAATTCTGTTCCAACTATACAGCTGAGGTTCAAGCTCTAGAGCAAGCTGCAAATATGATTTATAACACCAACTCTGACTGCCACCAGGTAGTCATCCTCACAGATGCACTGTCTGTCCTGCAAGCTCTCAAGGGTGGTAAACTCCCGCATCTGAGAAATGAACTAAACAAGGTAGCTGCCAAAAAGAGAACCATACTTCAGTGGGTACCATCTCATTGTGGTGTACCCGGAAATGAAAAGGCAGATAAACTTGCAAAAAAAGGGAGGAGAATGTGAACAAGAAGATAATGAAGTCACATACTTTGAGAAAAAGAGAGCTATCCAGACTATCAGAAGAGAACAGAACCAACCCAAAGACGACTATCACACTCTCGACCGGCAGGGACAGATAACTATTTTTCGACTCAGGACAGGGCATAACAAACTGAATAAACACATGCACAAGCTACGATTGTCTGCTTCACCACTGTGCACATGTGGATTAAACGAACAAACTGCTAAGCATGTTCTACAGGACTGTCCTCTGTATGACCAGTTAAGAAATATATACTGGCCCAATGACTCAACATTAAACTCAAAGCTATATGGAGTTAAAGAGGAACTTCAAACAACAGTCGAATTCATCATGAGAACTCGTCTGACGGTGTAATCATCAAAGATGCGATCGCAAGAAGAAGAAGAAGAAGAGTCACTCGTGGATATATTCCCCACTGTCGTCCGTCATCCTTGGATTAAATTGATTTCCACTTCTCATCGGAAGAGTGAAAGAAAGAGGATAATTTTCAAGTGTTGAGGAATAATACGTCAACTGAGGGACACGGGAAAATATAGACTCAGGGACTCAGAGACGGGGTGGGAGTTATGAATTATCGAGGAAGTGCTAGGTTGTGCTTAAAAAAGAGTGTTTACCTCTCGCCATTGTTTCTTTGGGCTTTGTTGTGTTTGGGTTGTGGTGTTTTTTTTTCTCTGTGTAGCCTAGATCACAGTTGTGGAAACCGCTGACGGGTTATATAGATTAGTTGTGGATGTTTGTGTTATTCCAGGCACCTCCTGTGGATTGCCTAATTTACTATCATTTTATTCAACTTAGGCTGCCATTCTGGATTGTAAACCAGAATCGGTTTGAGTTTTGTTGTTGTGTGGTTTTTCTTTAAGTTAGTGATTGTGATTTTATTTGGTTTCCCTGACATTGCTCAGGCATAATAGTTTTTCTTATTTACGCTTTAATAAACATAGAACAGCTACTAGCCGATCAGAATTCTCTTTCTATCTCTATATTTGTTATTGTTGAATGTGAAGTCATTTGTTGTGTATGAGTCCCTTACTCAATATATATTCAATTATTCATATATGTGGAAGAGAGGGTGAGTGTGGGTTAACATTTAACAGAAGTCCGAGTAGGGGATGAAAGATTGTTTATCATCTCTGTACTTATGACTGTTGACACTTCCACTCAACATTCACATTCTCTATTTCAAACACAACCCTATTATCTCACTCCTTACTCAGACTTTTGTCTGTCGCAGACAGACTCTTTTTCTCCACTCGTGACTGTAATGTGTGTATGTATGTTTTATGTATGCATGGATGTATGCATGTATGTATACATGTATGTACCAAACTACTATTGTATTTGATTCTATATTTAGTATTTCACTCCACTACCTGTCAATGTATTTTATGGCAAACAAAGATTCTGATAAAACCCCCATGTAAACAACACCCATATTGATCTACTTGAAAGGTATTCCACAGACATTTTGTAAATTTTAATAATACTCATTTTTGGTATGTTGTACCATAATATTACATGCCAATGTCTTTTAAAAAGCTTACAGATTATTATATATGTGTAACGCAAACATTTGATGTAAAAACACCCACATGGAACTACTTGAGACGTCTTCCACACTTTATGTAAATTCTAATTATCCTCCTATTTGCCATGGTGTATTTTATTATATCATGTCAGTACATTTCAATGTATTTTCTGGAGAATACAGATTCTGATATGCATGTATATGTATGTAAGTGTCTATGTATGTATGTCTTCTTCTTCTTTGATCCTTAGCCGCCGACCGTCAAAGCAGTCAGTGGCCATTACGCCTGGTGGCGTCTTGTAGGGCAACAACAAATTGATTCCACTATGCTCGGTCGGCGGCCATCCTTCGTACAGTGCCCCAGCTCTTGTTCATTCTTTGCATCTCGGCATCCACAGTCCTCCGCCAAGTTGTTTTTGGTCGGCCTCTCTTTCGTTTTCCTTCTGGGATCCATAGCATAGCTGTTCTTGTGATGGCATCGGGGTCTCTTCTGAGGACATGGCCAACCCAGCTCCAGCGTCTGCCAGCTATGATGGTGTGCATGTCCTCTTGCTTGCTCCGAGTAAGCAGATCTTGGTTGGTGATGATATTCGGCCAAAAGATTCGGAGAATTTTCCTTAGGCATGTTGTGTGAAAAGAGGACAATTTCGACATTTCCTTCTCTGTAACTCTCCAGCTCTCCGCGCCATAAAGAAGCACAGAAAGCACACAGCTCTGATATAATCCTAATTTTGTGCTTGTGCTGTACTGAGAGGACGTCCAGATGTTGTTAAGGCTCAAAAAGGCTGTTCTTGCTTTGTTCATTCTGTTGTTGATGTCTTTGCTTTCTCCGCCGTCTGGTGTTACTATGCATCCTAGGTATGTATGTATGTATGTAATGATACATAATGATTCTCGTATTTGGCATGTTTTATTTATTATTTCATATTAGTTACATCCCAATGTATTTTATGGAAAATAAAGATCATGATATGCACGTATGTATGTATGTATGTATGAATGTGTATGTATGTAAGAATGTATGTATGTATGTAAAATCTGATTTAACAATATTCAATCAACATAGCAAAGCCACTTTTCTCAACAAAACCATATATGATGCCCATTTAGATGCATGTTATCATCATAAATGTGGTAAGTACTGTCCACTGAGTAAGGACATTAACGAATCAGGTTATCGTACATATGTTACCGTTATTGATAATCGATAGTTTAGGACATGTGCATCAAAAGAGTGTGAGTGGATTTATGTCTCTGAGGCTGAGGAAATTTGAAGCCGACGTGTCATTTAGATATGTCAGCACCGGTCAATATTATGATCGTACAGGATATGGAAGAAAAAACAGAAGAAAAAGAAGAAGAAAATGAGAAATAAGAGAAGACAAAGAAGATGACGACGACGGGGAAGAAGACGAAGAAAATGATGAAGTAGAAGAAGAAAATGAGAAGTAGAAGATGACATAGAAGAAGAAGGCGAAGAAGAAAAATTAGAAGAAGAAGAAGACGGCGATGAAGAACAAGAAGAAGAAAATGAGAAAAAGGAAAAGAAGAAGGAGAAGAAAGAAGAAAGACAAGAAGAAGTAGAAGAAGAAGAAGAAGAAGAAGAAGAAGAAGAAGAAAGTGATGATGATTGTCTCGGATTGCCTCCCCTTAGCTCTGCGGTAATGGTTTACCAATGGCCACAACGCAAGAGTATCTAAAAAGGGTCGTCAAAGGTGTCTACCTCCGCAGTCTTGGCAGAGTTGTAGATGGAAGGGTAAAGACGCTTCTGTCTCAAGGGAATGTGCACAAGATATTTCCGAAGTCAAGAACAATGCTGTATTGACAGGGCAATTGTTAACTTATATCGGTCCGTCGCCTTTTGTGAAGAACTAAGCAATGGTTATAGCCCGTTCAAACCCCCAGCTGGTGTAAATCCAGCGAAATTCCCTTTTATAAGAATTAGCACTATAGATGTAAATAGTTGTCTAGATGTGTGTGTGTATATATATATATATATATATATATATATATATATATATATATATATATATATATATATATATATATATATATATAAGATGATGTAACTCTATACAGAGCGATACAACAGGAGGCAATCTGATCACCAGAAGAGGTCTACCTGTCGAACAAGTGTTTCAACCCTTTATTCTTCTGTACACTCTAAGGCGGCGGGCCCACCTGGGTCATGACTCCCGAGTGTCTCCGCCTCCAGTTGTCTTCTGTAGAAAATGAACCCACTCCACCTTGGCTGCAGCTTTAAAATCCACAATCCTGCCAGCCGGAGGCAATTTTGAAAGTAACCCTTATGTTGGAAACAAATTATTGATCCACAGTACACCACGACTAGGGACAGACACGGACCCACCTGCGCAAAGCCAACGAGGCTTGAAGCCACTGCGCGCTAGCAACTGAAATCTACTTGCGCCCGACACCTCATATAATAAACGCAGCGTTTTGCCTGCAAGCCACAGTCCTTTCACCAATACATCGAAAAACTCAATGTATTGCGGACTTAGGAAAAAAAAAATATATATATATATATATATGTCTTGCTCATACGTATGCTTTCACACTTATAATAACTGAATCAACTATGATTGTTTTGTTTTAAAATAACATGTAACAAATTTAATAATCAATTAGTTTTAACAGGTTATAGAGATGAAATGATGGTGAATTTTAGAAGAAAGTTTTATTTTCATAGAGACTGGATAGAGGAATGTTAATGTTCTTTGCTGTTGCCTTTTAGTAAGCACTTAGCTTAGAATCGATGATTACTGCAGCCGTGGTTTCATTAATTCTTCTGTGATGATGACACTTCACAGTCTGATAGCTTTGTTCCATGACATTCCTCTTTTTATTCTTGCTCCCTTAATGTCAGCTATGTTACCATGCAGAGGGTGTCGTTAGTCTGTGGATACTCGCATATAGGCTTTTGCTTGGGCCATCGCATATCTTGATTTAATCGACAGCACTCCAAGCATATACCTCATTGTCACCATGGGGGTATATCGCGTACAGCCCAAGACTATGCGCATCCCTTCATTTTGAATGCGTTCCAGTCGTTCACATTGTGTTACTGACAGCGTGAGTATTCCCAGCCCATACTCAATGACTGATATGACTAGCTGTTGATAAAGAAGAAATAGTAATCTCTGCTCCAGACGTTCCGCGGCCATTATTTTCAGGGTTGCTAGACCTCTCCTGCATTTCTGTGTGATGTGCGCAACATATACGAAAGCCCGCGATCAAATGTAACTCCGAGGTATTTCAGCTTTTCTTGCCTTTCAATTTTCTGTCCATTGAGAGTAATATCTGGGAGGTCTGCTTTCACAATGGAGTTGTTCAAGGAGCACCACATCACGCAGGCCTTGTTAGGATTGACTTTGGAGCCAGTTTTCTCGCACCATTTAGACACCTCCTGTAGTGTCCCATTTATGCTATTAACCATTTCTTGTCGGTTAGAGCCAGTTCTGTAAATGAGTATATCATCAGTAAATGTCAGTGTTCGTCCAAACCCAGTTGGTTGAATGGTGGCTACTTTTGCTGTATATATATTATACAGCACCAGTGATAGTGGAGAACCCTGGGGTAGTCCCGGGAAAATGAGTATTGGATCTGATGTCCATGTTCCCAATCGAAATGCCACTGACCTCTCAGTTAAAGCAGCTGCAATCCATCTTGTAAGCCAAGGGTTAACACCGCAAGCCATTACACAGTTTATTAATGTTGCAAAGTTGACAATGTTATAAGCATCCTCTAGGTCAATTGCTACTGCAACCGTTTCTCGCTTATCCTATAACCCCTCATATACATCATAAACAAAAGTTCCGGCGTTACCCAATGTTACTTTCATGGTCCTTTAGCTGCCGAGAGTATCAGGTAGGATCTGTGCACATCGAAAATGCACAGATCTTTTGAGTATACAAAGCGTAACTCAGGGAAGATGATTAGAAATCACCAATATTCTTCTGGGTATTAAACTGGGAAAATATGTGCTTGGACAGCGCGAGCAATGATTTGCCTGAATTAAAATTAACACGGTACATATATCTAACAAAATGATATTATACACTTTAGGCACATGTGATGTAATCACCCCTCATCACTGCTCCATTCGGAGCTTTTCTGAGCGAATTAGCATAAAACAAACACCAGCGCTTGCTTTAGTGGTTTATGAACATACTATTTTCATATGTTGAGGTTGCCAGCCTCATATATAACCACTTAGCAAGAAAAACATGTCAAATTCACATTTGTAAAATAAATGTTTACACTTACCCCAAAGTAACTTTTGGGAACACAATCTCCTGGCACAGTTTAGAATGGACGTAGCACTTTGATGCTTTCGATTCATTTGGTCTGAGAAAATTTTGTATTCCTCTTATGACGGGTGATCTGATTCCTTAATATTCCAGTCTTTGTATTTAAAAAATGCGGGTTTACTTTTAAGTTTTTAAAGTTGCTGTTAAGTCATGTTTTATTAAGGGGAGTTAAGTGTTAAAAGATTTGTATGTACAGGTCGGATTTTTTGTAAACACGCTAGTACACACACTCTGTGTGATGAGAGATTTTTCTTAGTTGGGAGCTGTATGCTCAGTAATTTTTGAACACAGCTCTTTTGTCTAGCTGTTAGTTAGTTTTTTAAAAAAATAGAATAAAGAGAAACTGTCGAACGTTCTTTGAATTAGTTTTGAGGGGGAAAGGCGGATGAATTCTGCTCACATCTCGAGCTGCGAGTTTGCGCTTGATTTTTGAATTGGATACTGAGCTGTTTTAAGCAGGGGATTTTTCGTGACAGTTTTTTGGCTGGCAGAGCTTGGAAATGGACGCTTTACCATTTTTGCTAGTGTGTCCCAGCATATATTCTTTTTGTAGAAGGAATATTTAATAATTGAAGAATGTACTTTATTGAGGATATTATGAGGCCACGGATGATAAGGCCATTATTCCATATGCATATTCCTGTAATGGATTGTTTTGCAGATAGATAGTGTGTTGAAGAGAATGTTGTTTTTCCCCCCAGGGAACTTGTTATGAAAAGCCACGAATCTCGTTGGCTTGTTAATGCATTGTATTCATATGGATTCAAAGTCATGGACTATTGAGAACTGGAATGATATTTTTGCTGTACAATTAATAGATGAAATATGTGCTGCTATGTCCTGCAGCCTATCCACCTATTTGCTGATTCATGTTTCCTGATAGATATTCTGTGCTTAATGCCCATGATTTGCTGTGGTGGTTTATGCAACCGTTGTTATGGATTTACTTACATGTTGCTTCATGAGTATGCTGTGAATTGTCTTGCTATGATGTCTACGTGACTGTGGCGTAATAAACTGTATAACGTTGCAAGGTCTTACAACATTTCCTGACTTCCACGTTGCTGTGGTGTGAGTGACTTATCATAGACACACTTAAAGAACCTATACACATTTCGCGTATGTTACATTTCCATAGTCACACATCAGTCGGCCATCCGTAAGCCCGACTTATGCTGATCGCCATTTATCAGCGAAAGAAATAATAACATTTATCTTATTGATGACCCCACCAGTATTTTCAATCAAATAAACCTTTAACAGTTGCCCAAATACTTCGATCTGTCCTGGTCCTTTAAGTTTCCAGTGTCTGTATTTAAAAAGCGGGTTTACTTTTAAGTTTTAAAGTTGCCCAAATACTCTGATCTGTCATTTATAATTTTGGAATCCTTTGTCCGCTCCTTTTCTTTCTGGCTGTGGTGAATTGCTAGCTTGACGTGGTGGTGCAGTCTGATTTGTGACCCCGATTTCGCTAGATTATATTTCCAATTCTCAGTTCAAAATCCCAGATTGTACTTTCGACGAATTTGCCAGTGAGAACCATTGTGTATTCCGGCTCTCACTTTACACCAATCCAATCTCTTTTGCACTATATGGGTTGGGGTGTTTAAATCATAATACCGCCTCGTATTTTAACATATTACCTTTAAAAATTCCATCCCGTGACCTCTTTCTATTAATGCTGTAATACATTCGCTCAGATTGTCTCCTCTGCCAGGTCATCTGCAATAATTACACAGGTACGGTCCCGCGGAAGCGACTATCTACTTATCACCTGTGTCTTTGCCCATCCCTCCTACGGCGTTCTTTTCATCGATCGTACGAGACCATATTGTACAAACGCAGATCGCCTCTATCAAAGGTGGCTAGGCGACTTACGTGACAAAAGTATTATCCGCTGCCCGGTCTAATTACCCTGGTATTATTATATTCACCTGGCGAAACGTAAACAAGTCTGGGAGTGGTCAGAGCAAAAAAATGAATGAAGGTGTATGAAATATGCCAAGTAAAAAGCGGATGAAGGAGTGAGAGAGGGGCTCAAAAGTCCATGTACAAACGTTTTGTCACAATGATGAAGAATAATAATAAGAAGAAGAAGTAGAAAAAGAAGAATGAAGGAAGACAGAGAAGTAGCAGAAGAAGAAGTAGTAGATGAAGAAGATGATGATGAAGAAGTAGAAGAAGAAAAAGAATGAAGGTGTATGAAGAAGAAGAAGAGGAAGAAAAAGAAAAAAATAAGTTTGCGTGCCTGCATTTTAAATGTTATCACGTGTTTATGGAGTTAGGTAATCCTTGAATCGAGCAAGGCTATGTAGAAAACGTAGTTTAAAAAAAAAAGAAAAGACTTTTTTAAAGCGATGCCGTAAGTCCATATCTAAATAATAGCTTATCGATCACCGGTTTCGATAAGAGTTCTATCGTTTCCATCAGGGGGATTATTGGGCAATGAATAACCAGGTGACGCGTATCACCTGAACGCGCTGAGCACGAGATCAAGGATGCGTGCCTCCTTGGCATGCAGCGTGAAATCGGCAGCAGTGCATCGAAGGTGCGACGGTGCTAACCGGAAGGAGGATTACCTCGCAGACTTCAGACTGCGCATGTCATGAAACGTGGCATCCGGTTGACATTGCAGCTTCCAGTGAAGAAACTCTGGCCGCCAATTTTTGTAGTCTGCAGCACACGAAGATTTCGTAAAATGCTGATGTGTTGCTGTGATAAGCGCATGCATTGCCTAACGTGCATGGTGTTGACAAGTTTAGCAATGATATAGCCCACTTAAGCTTTTCCTCGTTGGTCGAGGAGATTATGGAAATTAAAAAAAAAATAATAATCAGATTTCGTATCGTAAGAAAGTTAACAATAAGACGAACAAAGAAACGAACAGAACTTATTTTGTTTTGAAACGGGTTGAAAAAATTGGTCGGGCAGGCCAGTCGAACATTACGCTTCTCATCTATCTCATGTGTAATTTGTCGTTTGAATCTTCATTTATCTTCTTCTTCTTCTTCTCCTTTGGTTCTTGGCCGCAGACTAACAAAGCACTCAGTGACTATCACGCCTTGTGGCGTCTTATAGGGCAGCAACAAACTGCCTTCACCCTGCTCGCTCGGCAGCCATCCTTCTTGTGGTGCCTCAACTCTGTTACATGCTTTGCACCTCTACCTCCACGGTTCTTTACCAGATATCTTACGCTTTCCATGTGGAGTCCATACATGCCGGGTTTAGACATAGTGAGGCCCTAAGCTATAGGAAGCTGTGGAGACCGTATTTGGCAATTCGTAACAGACACATTTTCACTGAAAAATATAAAAGGAAGTAGTTAGGCAGTTTCTTTGAAATAAACCATACTTACGTTTAAAAGTTCATTTAGGCATATCATGTAATATTGAAGGCGGTACTGTCATTATAAGTGGAGGTTAACATTACAGACTTACTCCTACTATAACTATTTATATACCTTTTTGTGCTGCTAAGCCCCCCACCTTGCTGAGGCCCCAAGCTGTAGTTTGTTTAGCTTATTCTTAAATCCGGCCCTGAGTCCATAGCATGGCAATCATGGTGAGGGTCTCAGGGTCTCTACTGAGGATGTGGCCAACCCAATTCCAGCGTCTACCCGCTGTGATGGTGCGCATATCTTCTTAGTGGCTCCGAGTTAGCAGTTCTTGGTTAGTGATGGTGTTGGTGATGGTGTTCGTCCAGAAAATTCTCCTTCTTCTTGGTTTGCCCGTTTTCGCTCCTTAATCAGCAGATCACCAGACTTATTTAACATACATGTAGACAGCGTCAAGCTTAAACAGGTTCCAGAGTTGACAAGTAAGTGAAATAAGATGTAAAAAATCCAGTGTGGTGACTTATTAGTTGTCATCACTGCTCAAATATCAGAATATGGATATGGAAACTAAACGACAGTTGATAAATAGTTTCTTTGTACTAACTCTTCGCTGACGGTGTCAAACATGGTCCCTGGCTGGAGGACATGAAAGTAAAAACCCAGCTTACGGGAGAAAATGAATAAGAAGAGCCATTATTGTTACCAGAAGAGACAGATGGGAAAATGATGATATAAGAGGCATTTTAAGAATTAGATCCTGAGATTAAGAGGCGGATGAATATACAAAAAGATATCCTGCGGCGGGGTAAACGGAAATAAACGACTAGATCAAAGGTCAACGAAAGTGTCAACGTTTTGGTCACAAGGCCTTCGCGAGAGACAAACAAACGAAACCAGAGGTGACAGTTGTCGTGAGACATTCTAAATACACATATATAAATTAAAAGGTAAATGTAAAGCCTAACACATAAATTCGATAAAAGGAAAGAGAAATTGTAAAAGCACAGTGCTGTCACAATGACTGTACTCGAGATCCCCCTTTTTCTGCTTCGTCTGCATATTCTCACGTTTTCACGTTTACTAGTAAAGCCTACAGCAGCATACACGCGTTTCCACAAAACAATAAAACGTGTACTGCATTTCTAGGAAAACCTTGAGATACGCAAGCTGATTAATGACCTATATTAATATACTGCGTAATGAAAAGACAGATGGAATTAGGATAGAAAGAGGGAGGGCTGAAAGCAGGAACGCCGGCAACACTAACACGCGTCTCGCGATATACAATTAATGCCACCCCCAAAGCGAAAGGCATGAAGCTCTAGCTTTTTTTTTTTTCAAATAGACAGTGATAAAAAACCCTACCCACACGAGAGTTAGGTTTAAAAACCTGTAAATGCTTATTAGGAAACATGACATTATACTGGTTTACGTTTGAAAGCCTGACAGTACAGCAGACACCCTAAAGTTTGGAAGTGAGGAGGTGGCAACAGCACGACTATCCTAGAAGAAAATACATATTTAGAACGCCGCCACTTAGCTCCCTTAAAACTTATATATTTGGGTTCCTTAGGACTTGCTGACAAAGAATATGTTAAGTGTTACGCAAATAGTCTAGGAATTAACAAATTATAGCCAAAAGAAAATAGTGAGGGTGTCAGACAACACCAAATAATAATCGCACAGTGGCATGTTTTGAAACCACCATTTTACGGGAAATAGGTCACCATGTTAAATCCAATTTGATTGGCGGGAATGAAATGTAAGGCTAAACACGATTAGTCGGACTACAAATACTAATTTTGTTGTTAGGGGAAACGGTAGTAGGGGTACTTTTTTGAAAAGCTGTGTAAACATGGCCCGATTGGTTAGACCCGCCAATATATTCAATTAGGAGCGTCAGTTCAGAGCCACATTTTAAAATAAACTTACTCAGAAACAGTGCGTTGAGAACCAGCTTATATTTTTTCTAAATAAAAGCCTGGGACAGCGGCAGATCGGATTTTGTGCCATATTCATCGCCAGTCAACGTATTTGTGTATTATTTCCATGAATTGTGGTAAGCTTGACATATTTGATATCTTTTTAATGAAAATTGAATGTAAATTGATAATTTAGGTCTGTATATATGGTTTGGCCATGTCTGCAGAATGGGAGAAGATCGGCTACCACGACAAGCATGGGAAACAAAGAGCCAAGGATCCAGACCCCGAGGACGACCCAGAGTCCGCTGGGAGGACAACATTAGACAATCTTTGAAGGACCGAGGACTAGAATGGAACCAGGCCAGGAGGAAGACAGCCGATAGAATAGTCTGGCGCTCTCTCTTCCAAACCTCTACACCTCACGGTAGAAGGGGAACGACTAAGTAAGTAAGTAAGTATATGTGCGTGGTTCAGTAGCAAACATGAGGCAAAGCCTAGATAGTGCTCCAACCTTAACAGGACGTGTCGGAGAAAAGTAAAACTGCATGGAATTGCCAAACAGTACACTGACACCTATCGTATTGACTAGAAAGAACTAATGCTGGAATTGCAGAGGCGTAGTAACCATTAGGGAGGAGTATACTGGTGTAAATTGTTTCAGATGAAGCTAGCAGTTGGCCTACCGCTCTGAACTCAGTGTTTGTTATGTATTGTGTTCAGTGAGGAAATAGATTATAAATTAGTTCTGAAATAGGAGGTACACCCTTCTTGTTTCAGGGACCGTGGTCCTAAGTTATTGAGGAGCACCTGGTTTGAGTTTTGCTGAATCCGGAGGCTGACAGCATACTCCTTGGTCCAGATAGCGACCAGTGAGGTGTCTCCAGAACACAGTGAAGCAATCGAGCAGAGGAGTCTTTTCCTGCCGCCATCACGAAAGATAAGCTTCTGTGGCCAGAGCAGCTCAACATTATGTCCCCCCCCCCCCTCTAAAATTGACATTATATTAAACACAGAGGGACAATAAATTGTTTCAATTGACAGGAACTGTGAACTTTTCCCAATACTATTTCCTCCATAAGCAAACATTTGAAGTCATGATGAAAAACAACAACCAAGCTTGAACAAAACCAGTATTACCTCATAGTACCACTTCACAACTTACACACCTAGGATAATAACAATAAAATATGTCAATACAAAATCATAACTATAAATTGTGTACATATAAATTGTAATTACATTTGATTGTGATTCCTGGTTCACTGTGTAGTTGAATCAGGATATCTATTATTGAAAGGAATTAATACATATATTTTTAACCTTTAACACTTGACTCATTTAAGATAGTCTTATAGAGTGTTTTATGTGTGTGAGTGTCACAGTGTTGTAAAGTGTTGTGGAATAAATTAAATTGTTTATCTGTCTGTTGTTGTTGTGACTTACACTTCATCATTTTCATAACCGTAGACATTCAACGTAGTCATCACAATATTCCAGAATAATTCTGACTGAGGTATAAATGTGGTAGCAAGTGTAGTAAAATCTGTGAGAACAAACGCTAAATTCCATAGAATTGTACTCCGAATGCTAATATATAGAACCAGCCCGTGTGTTAGGCTTAGAATACTTCGACTATGCCAGTCGGGGAATCTAACGTATGCAGTAGTCAGGCTTATACACGATCTCGACTTCAATACTAAAGCTTTGCAAGCTTTGGGCGCCGTTCGGTCTGCATGCCTAAATAGGGGTGAGACGGCGTGACCTTAGTTCGTGTTTAACAATTTAATTTGAATAGGAGAGGAAAATTAAGGTTAACGTCCGGAAGGAGTGTCACGGTTCGTGTTTACATATTTGAATAGGAGAGATAGGAGGTGGGGTTAAAGGGGAAGGAGTCCTTAATTTGAATATTTGAGGTCAGTTTTATTTGAAAAGGAACGCTATTCACGAAACAGTCTCTGATTGGCTGTAGTGTAATAGACTAACGGTTGTATAAAACCAATTAGTAGTTGGTATTAGGGGCCACTTGTTAACTAAAATTGATACACTAAGGACGTTGTTGTTATAGACAAGGCAAGAGTACTGTCTTGGTTGCTAATTCTGCATAGCAGCTATCTGGATTTGTTACCATATATCGCCTATTCAACAACTTGGTGTATAAAATTTCTTTGAATGCGGTAATTATGAAAATCTTTATATTAACATTTATATTGTCATTTGTATCATGTATGCATTATCGACTCTGTATGAACCTAAAAGGGGAAACATTTATCTGGAGGGAAGCTAACATCAAAACTCTGTGTTGTTTCACAGCGTTGGTAGGAAACAGTATTAACCTGGTGTAGAAAAGCCAGGCAGGCTCTCTGCCATATGGGGAGAAAAGAAAATTAAATATTTATGATGAAAAGAAAAAGCAAGTCACCGTGATTGTACATGACTTGATAGTATTAATGTAAAATGTTTCCTTTATCAAGGAAAATGTCAAACGGTGGTTTGAAAGTTATTTATCCAGAAGGGGGTACCAACCAAATGGAGAACGTTAACTAATTGTTTAGTTACCATACTGATGTCTGATGATATTGCCATGTTAGAATAATGAAAGAGAGAGATTATTAGATGCTGAGTGGGACACATTTGTATTGTTCCAGAGTTTCATCTACGAGTGAAAGTGAGCCCAGGTGATCTAACACCTGTCCCTAAGTACTGCAGTGAGGCCTAACTACTGAGTGCCTATAGAAGCAGAATCGTATCTTGGCAGTGGATGCTGGTGTTTTATACATACTTCAACCAGCCTGGTTCCAGAGACCTCAGATAAGACTTGTCTGGGAAATTGATATCACAAACACTCCACTCTCTCAGTTTTCACAAAAGATAGTGTATCAGACAGTGAGGAACAAAAACGTTCAATAAACTTGTACCCGTTTCTAGGAGCAAGAGATACTTGACATTTTCCCAGTTTGAGACATATAAATAATTGTGGGCTAACACCGACTCAATGACAGTTGTAGAATAATTGGTTGTAAATAATTTCATTATCATGTTGAGTTGATTATTCCTGTGTCAGAAGAATAACTAGATACAGGAAAATAAATTGAGAAAAAAATAAGTTACATTCCAAACTTTACCCAGTGACTTGGTTAATCATTGTTTATTAGTAATAGGTGTAGTTGTTGTCCTGTTCATACACTTCATCACATTGCATATACCCTAGACACTTGCTAGACAACATACACACACCAATGCACTTCAGTAGGGGAAGATATATAATCGGGTGAGGTCGTGGTGGAAGCAGACAGGTACCCTGTAAACTTATTTGTATTTAATAAACCTCAGGGACTTGCATAGCTGACCTCACACCAGATACCATTAATATAATATTTAAACCAATAATAACAATTAATTCACCACATTAATTGGGACGCTCTTCCGCGATTTAAAGGTTCTTAGTACCCTACATTAAGTGAGTCACTAGTCCCAGTATTTGTAAAATCTAATAGTAAAAATAATTTGAGAGTGGTTTGAGATATCATTGCCCTTTGTCTTGTGTTTAGAGTTGGTTAATTAGTTAAGGTAGTGGATAGTATTTCATATTGTTAACTATAAAATGGCGGATATGGCTAAATACAGATCTGTTGCTGTGCAGACTGCAAAGGAAATGAATTTAGATGGGCAAGCTCTGATTCAGTATGTGACATCAGAGTGCGATAAGTATATGGAAAGGGAAGATAAGAGATTAGCTGAGGAGAAGAGAATTATGTTAGAGGATGCTAGGGAGCTTAAGAAATTAGAGGCTGATAGGGAGGCTGAGATCAAGAGGCTGCAGTTGGAGGAGAAGAAGCTTGAGGCTGAGGCCAGGAAAGAAGAAAAGAGGTTGGAGGCTGCCAAAGAGGAGAAGAGATTACAGATGGAGGCTGAGAAAGAAGAGAAACGGTTACAAAGGGAACATGAGTTGCGACTAAGGGAGATGGAGTTACAAGGCCATGCTCCTGATAATGGAAGTAGCTCATCCACCTCAGACTCTGCTGCAAGCCAGGTCGCCTCAACATCAGCCATGGGGTTTCATTTGGACCCCTTTGTAGAAAAAGAGGATGATATTGAATCATTCCTCTCTAGATTTGAGGCATTAGCTACTATGTATGGACTAGAGAAAGAGAGATGGAGTATGAAGGTATCTCAGGGGCTTAGGGGAACCTCTTATGAGGTCTTCGCCAAACTGAGCAAGGATGATCAAGATGACTACGACATTCTTAAGCAAGCTCTGCTAGTTAGATATGAGAAAAACAGTGAATTTTACAGAAAGAAATTAAGGGATGCAAAACTGTTGACTGGAGAGACTTACCACCAGTTCTCTGCTCGCCTGGAGACATACCTGGAGAAATGGACTGCTCTGGGGAAAACCCAAGATTTAAAGGAAATGATTATGACTGAGCAGTTAAGAGAGTCCATGGCTCCAGACCTGAGAAAATTTCTCACGGAACAGGGTGCTGAGAGGCTGGGGGAGATCTTAAATGTGGCTGAGAGATATCAGGCAGCCCAGTCATAGATAGCAAGTTTAAAGAAGAAGCCTATAGACCATAATAAAGATCCACCAAACCAAAATTAACCTAACTATGAACACAGAGATAAGTTTAACAAGGGTAAGACCTATTATGATAAAGCCAAGTTTGACCAACGAGATAGAAACTCGCATTTCAGAGAAAGGAGACCCTACAAACCAGAAGGGAAATATTGTAAAGTTTGTAGGATGAATAATCATAATACTATTGACTGTGGTAGGAAAGTTCCTCCATATCACGCGGCCTGCATGATAACAGTGGACAAGGGGAAGAAGAAACTGACAGATAATCATATTAATCTTCAACATCCCCCCATCTGTGAAGAAGTGACATGTAATGGTGCCAAGGTTAGGTTCCTTTACGATTCAGGTTTAGAATATGACTCAGTTGTGAGTGCAACCCTAGTGCACCCTGAACAGTATACCACAGAGAAAGTGGAGATACAAGGGGCCGTAAAGGGAATAGACATCATTACACTTCCAGCAGCCGAGATCAATGTAGAGACAAGGTACGTGGAAGGAGTGATCAGAGCAGCCGTGTGTGACGACCCTAATTACCCGCTGGTGTTAGGAAGTAAATATGTTTTTTCTAGGAAGCCCGGTAAAACCTGTGGTAATGGCCACGCTTCAGGTTAGGTCGACCCCTAGTAGAACGGAGGAGGAACCACCACTAGTTTATTCTCATAAGCAGATGAGAAAGGACCAGGCAAATGATAAAACATTAAAACCTTGCTTTGACAAATTGCCAACCAGCCATGCACACCCTAAGAAAGGACAATTTTATTTGAAGGAGGGACTGCTCTTCAGGAAAGCTAGAGCAGGATCCAAAGAACAGGGACAGTTGGTATTGCCAACTCCCTACAGGGAAAAAGTGATGGCACAAGCTCATGTTGTACCCGACGGTGGACACCAGAGGAATGGAACCACACGTCAAAGGACATCGGAAAAATATTACTGGCCCCAAGTAGCTGCTGATATTGCACAATTTGTGGGGGCCTGTGAAAAATGTAGCAAGGTACATTCCCCAAGTTGGGAAAATCATAATCAGATGCCAGCCAAGCATTCTGAAACATATGGGCCTAAAAATAACAAGGAAAATAATAAGGTTGACATAGAGGATAGGTATCCACCTTCCCACCAACAGTTTTCACCAAAAATATTTAGATTCGAAACTCTGAGAAGGGCATCCAGAGAAAATAGAAACTCAGACCAGTCAACCCCGGCTCAGTTTGAAGCCGCAGTTAGGGAACTGGCTGAAATTAATATTGAAGATAATCCGCCAGATTTGAACCCGAAACAAAATGTTAGAAGAAAAGTGGGGAGTGGACGAGTGAGCAATCCGGAAAATGCTCACAGCGCTTCACAATATGGCTATTAATTTAGCCTGAAAAGGGCACTGGTGACATTGGTAGTCACCCGACCCTACACCGTCTAAGGGGAAGTATTGGTCGGACCCTGGATGGAGATCACCCACACATATTATAGCAAAGATAAGGGAGAATTGATTTCTGATGCAGAAACTCATTTCCCTACATATTATCTTATTTCACCAAATTGTCGGTAGGCGGAGAATATAGTTGGTGAATATGGCCTCCATTTGAGTGGCACATTATAGAATATTATAGAATATTATTAGAAGGGTGTTTCCACATTCAATCAAGCCTGAGATCAGACCAATTGTTGGCTGTGAACATTTCGGAGGAGCAGAGTGCCTCCATTGTTGCCTTTTTGAATTGAGGATAGTCCGAGTGTTTATTAAGGCTGATCAGGAAATTATTGGATCCCCTACACAACTCAGATATCACCATATAGATCAACTCCTCATAACGTACAATTTGAGGAACATCTAATATTCTCGGGACATGTCGTTGAGCAGACTCAGAGAAGAGAAATGGTGAATACTGATTGCTAAGCAGCATTAAGACAAGCAGTAACACTTGCAGCTGTTCAGTAACATAACTGAAATAGATTCTTGGATTGCAGAGGTCTGAGGCAGCTTTCTTGAGTTGTGCTTACTTTGAATGACCCCACTGCAGAAATCCATGAAAACACAAGGGCAGGAAAAGCCTAGGGAATAGTACTTTGGTTACGCTAATTGTCTCACAGATAATAACTTCCAGTGAATGCATGTTTTAGGAAAGGAGGTGTGTAGTAAAATCTGTGAGAACAAACGCTAAATTCCATAGAATTGTACTCCCAATGCTAATATATAGAACCAGCCCGTGTGTTAGGCTTAGAATACTTCGACTATGCCAGTCGGGGAATCTAACGTATGCAGTAGTCAGGCTTATACACGATCTCGACTTCAATACTAAAGCTTTGCAAGCTTTGGGCGCCGTTTGGTCTGCATGCCTAAATAGGGGTGAGACGGCGTGACCTTAGTTCGTGTTTAACAATTTAATTTGAATAGGAGAGGAAAATTAAGGTTAACGTCCGGAAGGAGTGTCACGGTTCGTGTTTACATATTTGAATAGGAGAGATAGGAGGTGGGGTTAAAGGGGAAGGAGTCCTTAATTTGAATATTTGAGGTCAGTTTTATTTGAAAAGGAACGCTATTCACGAAACAGTCTCTGATTGGCTGTAGTGTAATAGACTAACGGTTGTATAAAACCAATTAGTAGTTGGTATTAGGGGCCACTTGTTAACTAAAATTGATACACTAAGGACGTTGTTGTTATAGACAAGGCAAGAGTACTGTCTTGGTTGCTAATTCTGCATAGCAGCTATCTGGATTTGTTACCATATATCGCCTATTCAACAACTTGGTGTATAAAATTTCTTTGAATGCGGTAATTATGAAAATCTTGATATTAACATTTATATTGTCATTTGTATCATGTATGCATTATCGACTCTGTATGAACCTAAAAGGGGAAACATTTATCTGGAGGGAAGCTAACATCAAAACTCTGTGTTGTTTCACAGCGTTGGTAGGAAACAGTATTAACCTGGTGTAGAAAAGCCAGGCAGGCTCTCTGCCATATGGGGAGAAAAGAAAATTAAATATTTATGATGAAAAGAAAAAGTTGTGTTATGACATAAGACCAGGAAGATCACTGGCCGTCTTCTTCAGCAAGTCACCGTGATTGTACATGACTTGATAGTATTAATGTAAAATGTTTCCTTTATCAAGGAAAATGTCAAACGGTGGTTTGAAAGTTATTTATCCAGAAGGGGGTACCAACCAAATGGAGAACGTTAACTAATTGTTTAGTTACCATACTGATGTCTGATGATATTGCCATGTTAGAATAATGAAAGAGAGAGATTATTAGATGCTGAGTGGGACACATTTGTATTGTTCCAGAGTTTCATCTACGAGTGAAAGTGAGCCCAGGTGATCTAACACCTGTCCCTAAGTACTGCAGTGAGGCCTAACTACTGAGTGCCTATAGAAGCAGAATCGTGTCTTGGCAGTGGATGCTGGTGTTTTATACATACTTCAACCAGCCTGGTTCCAGAGACCTCAGATAAGACTTGTCTGGGAAATTGATATCACAAACAATCCACTCTCTCAGTTTTCACAAAAGATAGTTGTTACGTACATTTATTACCTAAGGGGGTAGTCTTCGGTCCTGCCAAATGTACGCACCAGTCTTAATATAGTTATATTATTTGTGCGTTCGATTGATTCACGCACTGACGTGCACAATGCAGTGTGAGTTGCTTTGGACGCACGGGTAACCTAGTTTAGGGATTGTGACGTCATGTTTTGTATGGGGCATTACGGACCATGTTGATGTCCGTGGAATATTTCTTGTATTCGTGGCAAGTTGGTGGAAGCCATTATTTCTATTGATATATAATAGTCTTCATGTCGAAGCCAATAGTGGAAGTATCATGTAAGTGTCGCCCCATTTCACATTGAATGTTTATCGATTTTTAATTGAAGTATCAGGCCGCTCCTAGTTATGGTCTAGCGGGAATCCATCGTAGTATGTCATTCCTAGAATGGACAAACGGAGTCGATTGCCTTGTTTGAATTACCGTAGAGGGTGGATACCTACGAGGAAACGAAGTTAATTGATTTTGTATGCTTCACACGTTTTAATATGCCGTTTCGCCAATGCCAAAGTCATGGCATGGATTTTGGGAGAGGTTAGTCAACAGAAGACTCTAACCTGATTGTATTGCCGTGTATGACATTGTAAATGTATATTTTGTCTGGATTATCCAAGAATATATATGATACACTTTAAAGTATTGGGATCACCTATTCGTCATTATTACGTGCGAGCTGTTATTATATACGCAGAGCGAAGTATTTTATCCTCAGACGTACATCCACGGAGACGAGGCACATTGTTTTTTCCCGGCACACGCGAGATGAGTATAACGTGCTTTCGTTGTACATTTTATTACTTTTAGCTGTGCCTTATATACTTATGTCCATCTTTAAATTTTCCATGTTATATGTTATATGTTGTACATTCGTCGTTGGAGGTAGGGAGGTTGATCTGACGAACGAGATCCATCTCGAAGCCAATTCGGGCTCTTCGTCAGACGTTCTGTAGGGCTCAACTTGTAAGTTTCAATTGAGCAATAATTCCGGTCCAAGGCTAGAAACCTTGCCGAAGTTCCGATCGCTAATTGTTCCTTATAATAGTATCTGTTTAGCTGTTTCGTCACGTTTACTTGTTGTTTTTGGTAGTTATTTTTACTCGTATTTAGTTTTATGATGAATTTTGTTTGTATTATGCGTCCGTCTCACCTTTCCTGTCGTTCAGTTTTTTACAAAACCTATGTTTTTACACTGTATTGTCAATTGTCCTGTTGAGTATCTGATCGTAGTTGTCATCGTAAATTTTTACGATATTCTATTTTATTTATACATTTCTAATTTTGTTGATTTCTACGATTGTGTTCACTCGTCTTTGATTATCATGTCTTGTCGGTAATGTTTCTATTGTCTTTCACGTTGTTGATTTCATGACATTTCATTACATAAATTACTATATTGATTATTGATATATTTCATAACTATATGATAACAAAAAATACCGTTCTAGGACAGGAACGATGTACACTTGGCAAAGTAACAAGGTTAATTAATTTACATTGATTAATTATCATTTTATAAATCAAGAGTATTGTGACTACTTATAAAGCATAATGTATTCACTAGATTATTTCATTAAGCAAGCAAAAGCTCTTCAGATGGCTCCTGATGAAGCAAAAGCATTTGCACTTGCAGAATATAAGAAAGCTCAAGAAATAGAAGCCGAACAGAGAAAGTTAGAAACTTTAAGACTAGAAAAACTTCAATTTGAGGCAGATCAAAAACGGATTGAGGCTGAGGAGGATGAAAAGAAGAGGAAATTTATAGCCGAGGAAGAGGAGAAAAAAATGAGATTAGCCGCTGACTTAGAAGAGAAACGATTTCAGCGAGAGGCAGAACAGAAGCAAAGGGAGGCTGAAGAAAGACTTAAAATTGAGATGGAAGTTAAACAAAAGGAAATGGAAGTTAAACAAAAGGAAATGGAAAATAAACAAAAGGAAATGGAAGAAAGAAGATTAATAGCTGAACAAAATACATTACGACTTCAGCTTGAGATGGAAGAGAATGATAAAAAACGACAGCATGAACTAAAATTAACAGAGTCAGAATATGAGAGACTTAGGTTAACTCAGGAAGCTAATTCTCAGAGAACTTTTGAAAGCCAAACTTCATCCAGACATGATCATTTTAAGGAAATTCACCTTAAATTACCTAAATTTAATCCCCCGTCGGATGACGTAATATTTTTCCTAGATAGATTTGAGGCCACTTGTAGGTCTTATAACGTGGATAAAACACTGTATTGCACATATTTATCCAGGTTACTTACTGGGGATGCTTTAGCAGTTTATCATACTACCAGTATTAATGAGAAGAATGATTATAATGCTCTTAGAGCCGCACTTCTGAAGAAATTTCAAATGACAGAAGATGAATACCGATTAAGATTTCGTACATTGCTACCGCAATCAAGCAGAAATTTCAGTGATTTTCTGTCACAAATACGACTAACCCTAGAAAGATGGATCGAATTATCCAAAATTGAAAAGTTGTATGAAGGTCTCTTCGATTTACTGATGCGCGATAAGGTACTATCGTCTGTAAATCCTACATTTCTCGCATTTTTACACGAACGGAAACCTTTATCAATGAAAGACTTAGAAGAACATGCAAAAAATTTCTGCACTGCTCACCCAACCATGGATCTAAGTAATGCACAGATTAAGAATGAATTGCCTGTTGCTTTTGCAGCACAACAAAACAAATTTTCACGAAATCGTTCCTTTAGTGCTGACAGGTATGTCAATAAGGGAAATAATTACAATTTTAACAATGATAACTTTTACAAAGGGAAGCAATTTCAACAATCTGCTCCATTTAATGTTTCTTGGAACCAAGCTCACAGATCGCGAGATTTTGGTAACAATAATTTTAAAAATAATCAAGGACATTATAATAAACAAAACTGGAGATCAAGATCTCGGGGTCCGCAAAACAGACAAGGTTCTTGGAATAAAAATTTTAAAGAACATCATAACTTTAATTATACAAATTATCGGACTCATCCAAATTTTAACTCAAGCAGAAACGACAATTATGGCAATTTTAATGCAAATAATCAAAATCGATCGCGTCGTAGAGATAGATCGTCGAGTAATACGGGTAGACATTCTAATGTCGCTTTAAGTGATACACAGGCTAACATTGAACAGGGTAAAGTAGCTGAAACTCACAATGCTATGTCTTGTTCTCTTGATTGTACCCAGGTGAAAGACTGTCCAGAATGCTCGACTCTTTTCCAGCCTAAGGCGATCACGACGCTGCGTTGCGGACATACCTTGCCTAGTCTACCTGTAGTCTGTACGGCCACTGCTGCGTCGGTACACCAGGGACAGGGCTCTCTTAAGTTTAACAAGGGATTTGTCAACAACATTTCATACTCTCTCCTATTTGACTCAGGTTGTAGTACTGTGGGCGTCCGGACTTCGCTGATCAACCCAAGTTGTGCCACGGGCAGGGTTGTCAAGTGTGTGACTTTTGGTGGCACCGTTGAAACATTTCCCACTGCTATTATTGACCATAATACACCATTTTTTTCAGGAAAGATCCAGGCATGTCTCCTTCCGAATCCAATTTGTGATGTAATACGTGGTCGCATACATGGTATTAAAGAGTGTACACCACAGCAAATTGCTGAATGGGAAGAGCGACATATTCAAACTGCAAATGCAGTAGTGACTAGAGCACAAGCTACTAATATGTCGCATGATACACCTATTGAACCTACAGTTCATACCACTTGTGATGATGATGCTCCTATTTCACGGGAGTTGTTTGCAACATTGCAAAAGAATGATGATTCATTAAAAAATTTTTTTTCAGTATGTGAACAAAAAGAATACCAGCAACAAACTTGCAAAATCTAGACATGACTTTATACTTAAAAATGGGATTTTGGTTAGAGTAATACGGGAAAAGGATTCATCCTTATGTTATCAGATCTTAGTCCCATCCTCTATGAGATCTCGTATATTACGTCATGCGCATGACTCGCAATGTGCGGGCCATATGGGTTTTTCGCGTACAAAATCCAGAGTGCTTTCGGCATTCTACTGGCCAGGCGTCCATAGGGACATCACTCTCTATTGTCGGTCCTGTTTGATATGTCAGGAAGTTAAGGTACGGGGTCCATTTCATGCGGCTCCTATTCAAGCTGCGGACATCCCGATTAGACCATTTGATAAAATGGCTATAGACATTATTGGTCCGATGCTTCCATCTGCTAGAGGGCATACGCATATTCTTACGTGCATTGATATGTGCACTCGTTGGCCTGAGGCCATCCCTCTCAAGAACACTTCATCTGCCAGTGTAGCAGAGGCATTGATGTTAATCTTCTCACGCATTGGTTTTCCACGGAAAATCTTGTCGGATCATGGGGTTCAGTTCATTTCTGAATCCATGTCTCAAGTTATGAAGACATTAGGTATAGACAGATCTCTTAGTTCTATTTATCATCCGATGTCAAATGGGTTAATTGAGCGTCTCAATAGGACACTCAAGCAGTTGTTGGGTAAGATGACCCAAGACCATCCCCAAGACTGGGATCGGGTCATACCCGCTGCTCTGTTCGCGTATCGCGAAGTACAAAATCAAGCCACGGGGTTTTCTCCATTCCAGCTAGTTTTTTGGCATGCAACCACGCGGTCCGATGTCGTTAATCCACGACTTATTGGTTGACGAGAATATTGAAGAGGAAACTCAATCCTCTTATGAGTATGTGATCTCTCTGAGAAAAAGAATCATAGATGCTTGTAGACTAGCTACTGCATCATCCGAACAAGCCAAAGAAAAAGCTCGTCTATTTGCAAACAAGTATAGACGTCTTCGCCAGCTTATTCCTGGTGACGAAGCTTTTGTATTACTCCCTGCGCATAACAATCGTCTTTTAATTACCTGGAGAGGTCCTTTCAGGATCATCTCAAGAATATCCGATGTCGACTACATCGTTGATGTTAATGGTAAACATAAAACCTTCCACATTAACATGTTGAAGGAGTATTACTCACGTCCTGATTATCTACAGTCAGTGTTCCAGGCAACTGACGATCCTACACCTCCTATTCAACACTATTCTAGTTTGTCAGTCATCCAAGAAGAAGAATCTTCTTTCGATGATGTACAACTACCAATACCAGTTGTACCACTCCATTCCACTGAGAAATGGAATGATGTTACAATCTCATCTACTCTTTCGGCTGATCAACGTCAGCAATTCTCTAATATTCTATACTCGTATGAGGATGTCCTCACTGACATCCCAGGTCATACGTCAGTCATCCAACATGACATTATTCTGACTGACGATACGCCTATTCGAGTTCGCCCATATCCTATCCCTTTACACTTTCGTGATAAGGTTGATAAGGAATTGGATGAGATGCTTAAATTAAATATAATTGAACCATCTTCATCACCATATTCTTCTTCTATGGTAATCATTAGGAAGAAGGACAACAATATACGTCTTTGCGTAGATTACAGGAAATTAAACAAAGTTACAAAATTCGATGCGGAACCGTTACCTCTTTTAGACGACTTATTGGAGAAATTATCTCATGCCACATTCTTTTCGAAATTTGACCTTTCAAAGGGCTATTGGCAAGTGCCACTCACTCCTAAAGCAAAGCCATTCACCGCTTTCTCGACGCCACGGGGTCTTTTTCAATGGAATTTTATGCCATTCGGACTAATGAATGCGCCAGCTACCTTTGTACGCATGATGCGCCGCATATTGTCTCATCGTCCCGATGTCATTACTTATATAGATGACATCTGTCTTTTCAGTGACTCTTGGGATGAACATATTCATGGATTAAAAGCTTTACTTTCTACCTTACGGGATTATAACTTAACAGCGAAACCTTCAAAGGCTTTTGTCGGTTTTCATGACATCTCATTTCTGGGTCACCGCATAGGTCATGGTTTCATGTATACAGAAGACAGTAACGTCTCTAAAATTTTAAACATCTCGGCACCTAAGACAAAAAAAAAAAACAAGTTAGATCTCTTTTAGGACTAATACAGTTCTATTCAAAATTCATCCCTCATTTGTCTACTATAACTGCACCTTTTTCGTCTCTACTGAAGAAAGGCACATCTAATGTAATAAAGTGGTCGCAGGATCACCAAACGGCGTTAGACTATATAAAACGATTTTTTTCAAATGAACCTTTTTTGAGGTTGCCTAACAAAAATCTCACTTTCATTCTTCTCAGTGATGCATCTTCTTACGCTATTGCTGCAGTTTTGATGCAGAAATATAACGGCACCTTATTTCCGGTGATGTACGTGTCCAGAAAACTTACGGAGAGCGAACTTAAATACTCCGTTCTGGATAAAGAGCTCCTCGCATTAGTATGGGCAATCACAAAACTGGAACGTTACCTCCTCGGCTCACACTTTGTGGTGGAATCTGATCAAAAAGCTCTTACCGCACTGAACACGAAGAACGTTAAATCATCTAAGTCAGCGCGTTACGCTATAGCGCTTCAACCATTCAATTTTGAAAGACGAGCTATTCCTGGAGTGAAGAATGTGTTCGCAGACTGTTTGTCGAGATGCCCAAGCGAACTTGTCGAAACTAAACCACTTCCAGATGTTGAAACATCCTCACCGATAACATGAATAACTTTGTACATTATCATTGATAGTACATCTATAAAGACTGGTTATATAACTGAAGTATTCGTATAAGTATAACTTTCATGATATACTTACTTATAGATTATAACATTACTTCTTGTGTAGTAACATTTTATTAGTACAGGAACATTGATACTATAGTAACGTTTTATTAGAACGGGAACAGTGGTATTAGAGTAACATTTTATTAGTACGGGAACATTGGTACTACAGTAACTTTTTATTAGTAGGGAAACATTGTTAAGAGCGACAAATATACATTTGTTATTCCTATGGAACATATTACACTACATATCGTGTTCGAGAATATATTTTATCGTGTATGGAACATTGAGAACATCGTCTCGTCGATTACTAACTACTTGTAACTGAACATTGACATATTGATAGTGATATTGGAATTACTTAGAATATATTAGTAACTGGTTATTTGTAGAAATATATAAATTAGAATAATTCAATTTAATCTATTTAATTGATTATGGATCACACACATACTAACTTTCTTAGTTGTCACGTAATACCTGCATTCATGGGTCTTAGTTATGATATCTCACTGTTAGATCACTAGTCAACCGTACTAGTGTTAGAAAACATTAAGGGTGTTGATTCTTAAAGTGTTTAATTTTGCATTGCTTCATTTTTGCACATTGTATTTTCAATTTTTCTGTTTTATTGATTCTCTTGTCATTGATCATCATCAGTGTTGCTGTTCATTTTCATTTTTGAAATCATATGTTTCAAATTTTTTTGAAAACTTAGTTGAATTTTATTATCATCTTTTTTTATGGTTTTTTTCATTTTTCATTTTCAACTTGTTTTTACTTCGAATATTACCACATCGTTCCAAAGTAGGTCGATTGTGGATGTGTGCTTTAATGCATACTATCATTTAGTTATATTGATTTCGTTTAATATTCTTTTCTTAATATGGTATAACTTTATGCATTTCATATATCTTGTGGTAGTTTTGACTCACCTCTCTCGGGTACTAAGTTCAAAAAAAATTAATAGAATTAATTTTTTTTAAGGGGAGGTAATAAGGGAGCTGTTACGTACATTTATTACCTAAGGGGGTAGTCTTCGGTCCTGCCAAATGTACGCACCAGTCTTAATATAGTTATATTATTTGTGCGTTCGATTGATTCACGCACTGACGTGCACAATGCAGTGTGAGTTGCTTTGGACGCACGGGTAACCTAGTTTAGGGATTGTGACGTCATGTTTTGTATGGGGCATTACGGACCATGTTGATGTCCGTGGAATATTTCTTGTATTCGTGGCAAGTTGGTGGAAGCCATTATTTCTATTGATATATAATAGTCTTCATGTCGAAGCCAATAGTGGAAGTATCATGTAAGTGTCGCCCCATTTCACATTGAATGTTTATCGATTTTTAATTGAAGTATCAGGCCGCTCCTAGTTATGGTCTAGCGGGAATCCATCGTAGTATGTCATTCCTAGAATGGACAAACGGAGTCGATTGCCTTGTTTGAATTACCGTAGAGGGAGGATACCTACGAGGAAACGAAGTTAATTGATTTTGTATGCTTCACACGTTTTAATATGCCGTTTCGCCAATGCCAAAGTCATGGCATGGATTTTGGGAGAGGTTAGTCAACAGAAGACTCTAACCTGATTGTATTGCCGTGTATGACTTTGTCTGGATTATATATATGCTACATAAGTATTGTATGAAGAAAGTCTGGGAATTTTACGGGTATGATATCAAAGATTGATCCTTGAACATGAATCCGTTTACCACGATAGACGTCCTTGGAAGAAGGTCAACGGACTTCATTGTAAATGTATATTAGCGGGTAACAGAAGTGATCCTCAGCTCACTTGGATAGAAGAGGACTTGATTGTTGAAGAATCTCCAAGAATTTAAGAGTATGATCAGCAACTTTAAAGTATGACATTTGCATCTGTAATCTGTAACCATGATCGTCTTGTCTGTTCCACTCCGTATGTGTCACGTTAAATAAAATATATGTACAGTCATCACAGACTTGTGTGCTGCCAGTAAGTGACCAGTTAAACACTACTTGTTGGAGTTCGTTTTGAAGAACATTTTCTGACATTTTTGTTCCTTTGCAACATGTCGCGTAATTTCAAGTTCTTGCAAACGGGATCAGTTAGATTTATAAACCCGTCTACGATCGAACGACCGCTTTCAAAATGGCGGCGTATAAGCGAAACGTGTATCGGACAGAAGGAATCGCCAACAATAAATAAAAATAGAAGGGAACCCGTATGAAAAGGATTTTACATTTCAGTACAGGGAAGGATGGTGTATAACTGCATATAAGATGGAACGGTAGGAAGTTCTCATTTACGGAGATATATGCGTATTTCGGCTGCCCACAGTTACGCTAACAGCTGGTAAACCCACTTCTGTTCGAAATATTAAAATCAACAAATAACAGTTTGGGAATTTACATGGATAGGAAGATAGAGTTTTATCAGCTGTATAAAACTAGATAAGATGGAACAATATGGATATTATATATGCTGAGTATGAGAAAGGCAAAATTTCAGTCGACGCACAGATCGGCTGAAATCACGGTTCGGGAAGGATTTTTTCCAGGTCTAGTCTTAGGCTGTGACGTATCTGCTCTCCGATACGTTCGCGCTGTCGTATATAAAGCAGTTCGGTAAAACTGAGAGAGATACACAACGCAAGAGGTTGAGACAAGACTGAGGGCAGATAACGCCACGACTCTAAATCCATCTGAAGTGTGAGCGGATCGCCAGAAAATTTCAGTCTAAGTGTCTGGAGTCTGAGGGTAAGCGAATTTACGATAGCTATCCTGTATAATAATTTCTTTTATTTTGTATTACAGGTTCATTTAGAATTCACAAAATATGCCTGTATAATATTCATTGATATAACGTATTATTATTTTAATATGATTTATTCATGTGCTTAGTGGAAGATGGTTGCTTGTACAAAAACGTATCAAAACTAGCCCCACAGCCAAATAGAAAATATTTATTATATTTAATGCTGTATCTCGTCGATATTAAATGCATTATCGCTTACGAAGATAAAGGCAGTCCCATGACCAGAGATTGTCTTAGGGAAATAAATTGTTAGAAGCTTCAGCATGGAAGATACCGCTTTTACGAGGTTAGGTGACTAGTCCCCTTCCTCGCTGCCTTTGCCTTCCCTAGTTCGAGCGCACAACTTTGTACCCATTTACAGCTGGTAAACTGGAGTGTTCTACAGCCAGTTTTTCAGTAGAAAGCAACCTGATCACGTGGTCACTCACTTTATTTATTTTATGTATGTATTAATTTTGGGTAGTTGCTAAGATAGCATCAGATTTGAATTTGTACTTGATATGATTTGGAAGGATCAAGTTATAGAATATGAAGGGATGTATAGGAGCGGATTAAACCAGATGATGTTTATTACTGATATGTTAATATTAATTCTATATCATTGAACTGATGTTACTTGCTATGACTGTATAACTTTGACACCTGATGACTGACTTGTCTGACTTATGTGCTAGTCAGTTATACTTAATTGAAATGTTAATATTAATGCTATATCACTGAAATGATGTCCTTACTTACTATGATTGTATAACGGTGACATCTGATGATGACTGACTGGTCTGACATCTGTGCTAGTCAGCTACAAGTCTAGCCAGATACTAGCCAAGGCTGATATGTTACAGGTTCCATGAAATAACTCAAACCAGACTGTCCAGTGTCAGAAGCCGGTGCAGTTTACCCGAGGCAATCCCACAAAAGTGCAGGACCCCAAAGAGTGAACTTCAACTGGTCATTGGCATCCCTACTGTTGGGCCTACCAAGTCTGATACCAGCAAAGGACAGTTTCAGCAGTATCAAGTTGGAAAGATAAGTGTCCTGTTTGACACTGACCACCTATACATGTGAAACAGCCAATAGTTGAAAACAATAAGTAACCATACATAAACTCAGTCAACTGATGACAGTTATCCTTAAATTCAAAGGACTAATAACAGTGATTTCAGTAACTTTATTATTTAAGATCTTGAAGTCTAAACAGACAATAATAGTAATTGTGTGAATATTTTTATATATATGTGTATACTCTTTTCCAACTAGTAGAAATAGAATATTAGTGTAATTATTAAACTATTTTAACTGTACCTGAGGATTTATTCACTTTTTCCATTTGTGGTTTCAGTGAATGTTCATTTTATTATCCCCTAGAATATAAGTAATCATAAGATAGTCACAGGGAGGAGACACCTTAAATCCTGGTACTACTTCTTACCAACTGGGCCAGGGTTTTCACAGTCTGACTATTTTTTATGATAACAATACACCAGTGCTTATTTCTAAGACTGGGGTATTACTTGTAAGGTCAGAACTCTTTACTGGCATACTCTTACATAATATATACTTTTAAATAACCTCCCGCTACAGTGGGGGCTCGTCTGCGGGATATATCTTTGATATTCCTGAGCCATCTTTCTATTTCTGCTGTGTAGAAAATTTGCTTTTTTGTAAAAATTTTTTGGAAAGAGTAAACATAGTAGGAAGAATATATAAAAAATTTTTTTTTTTTTTTGTTTAGGAGTACCATTGAGTACAGATAAAGAAAGCTGTTTCATATATGGTGAAGTCAGTTTAATTAACTTTAATTTTAAATAAGTTAATTATATTGTAGTAAATTAGTTTGAGTAAGATCACTTGCCCTACTAGACTACAGATACATCATGGCTGACTTGGTCAAATTTAGGTCTGCTACACTGCAGGTGGGAAAAGAGCTTGGCATGGATGGTGACGTTCTGATCCGGTATGTCACGACGGAATGTGAAAAGTACACCGAGAGAGAAGCAAAGCAATTGGAAGGGGAAGGAGAAGGCAAGGGATTGGAAGCAGAAAGAGAAGCCGAGAGATTGGAAGCGGAAAGAGAAGCCAAGAAATTAGAAGCAGAAAGAGAAGCCAAGAAATTGGATGCAGAAAGAGACGCCAAGAAATTAGAAGCTGAGAGAGAAGAAAGGAGGTTACAAGCAGAGAGAGACCATGAGCTGAAAATGAGACAGCTTGATCTTGAACTTCAGGCTGGGACTATCACCCATGGTAATAGCTCACCTCATTCTGCGAATAGCTCTTTTCAGAACACAGCAAATGGGGCCATGAACTTCCACCTAGATCCATTTGTTGAAAAGGAGGACGCAATAGAGTCGTACCTGGATAGGTATGAAAGGCTAGCCTCTACCTATGGACTGGAAAAGGAAAAATGGAGTCTAAAGTTATCCCAGGGATTGAGAGGTATTGCATATGATGTGTTTCTGAAACTCCCCAAAGAAGATCAGGAAAATTATGAGATACTAAAGCAAGCCTTACTGATCCGGTATGAAAAGAACTCTGAGGCATATAGGAAGAAATTTAGAACTTCTAAACCTCTACCTGGAGAAACATATAACCAGTTCTCAGCTAGGCTAGAAACGTATTTGTTGAAATGGAGTAGTTTAGGTAAGTATCAGAAAACATACGAGGATCTGAAAGAAATGGTTATGTTAGAGCAAGTGAAAGATTCCATGTCTCAAGAAATGCGGAAATTCCTTATGGAACAAGGAGCAGAGAGGCTGGAAGACACTTTGAAATGTGCAGAGAGGTACCAAGCCGCTCAAGCTGAACTAGTAGGAACGAAAAGGAAGCAGGTAGAAGGATATAAGCCACCACCGCAGAATACCCAGTTTGACCAGAAGGATCATCCATACAGAAATAAGCCAAGATTTGATAATAAGGACAAGAACCCTCAGACTCAGGAAAAGAAACCCTACAAACAGGGAGACAAGTGGTGCAAAATTTGTAAGATGAGCAACCACAACACTGTAGATTGTAGAAGGAAAACCCCTCATCACGCTGCATGTTTAGCAACAGGGAATAGGACAGATATGATGGAACTGACAGGGAGTCAGAATAGCCTCCGTCATCCCCCTGTGAGTGAGCTCGTAACCGTGAACGGCAATCGAGTCATGTGCTTATATGATACCGGCCTGGATTTCGACTCAGTTGTGAGTTCAACCCTAGTGCACTCTGATCAAATTACCACAGACACCGTGGAAATACAAGGGGCAACTAAGGGAACAGCAACCATGACACTTCCTATAGCTAGGATCAATGTGAAATCTCGCTACGTGGAAGGAGTGATAACAGCCGCAGTGATAGATGACCCTATATACCCGCTGATATTGGGGTGTAGGTATGTATTTTTGGGTGACCCAGTAAAACCTGTTGTCCTGGCAGCAGTCCAGACCAGGTCGAGCACCAAAAACGAGGAGGAAAATCCTAACAATACTCAGCCAGAGCAGATGAAACAGGCTCAATCAGAAGATGACACATTGAAGCCTTGTTTTGGCAAATTGCCAAAGGCCCATAACCCTCCAGAAAAAGGAGACTTGTATATGAAAAATGGACTACTGTATAGAAAAGCTGGTACAGGACCTCAAGGACATGGACAGCTGGTAGTACCAAAGTCATACAGGGAGAAAGTTATGGAGCTCGCACATGCTATTCCATTTAGTGGACACATGGGAATTGGTGCCACCAGTCAACGGATAGCTTGTCACTATTACTGGCCAGGGATCACGGAAGATATCAAACGATATGTGAAATCTTGTCCAGAGTGTCAACGTGTAGCCCCCAAGCATGGGACTGCACCAGCAACTCTAGGAGAAATGCCAATCATGGGTACTCCATTCGAGAGAGTTGCAGTGGATATTGTTGGACCCCTCACTAGGACTAAGAGAAGGAATAGTTATATCTTAACTCTAGTTGATACATGCTCTATGTGGGGAGAGGCCGTAGCCATGGCATCTATAGATTCTAAGCATGTGGCAGAGGCATTGTTGACAATATTCACCCGGTTAGGCTTTCCACATCAAATATTGACGGACAATGGTTCCCAGTTCAAGGGAAAGCTAACCCAAGAAGTGTTCAGGATTTTTCAAGCCAGACATTATCATTGCTCTCCTTATCACCCACAAGGAAATGGTCAAGTCGAGCGGTTCAACGGTACGCTCATTTCTATTCTCAGGAAGCTGGCAAGTGAAAAACCTGAAACATGGGATGTATACTTACCCGCTGCATTATTCGCATACAGGGAAGTCCCACACAATTCCACAGGAATGGCACCGGCCACATTGTTGTTTGGTCGGCCTATAAAAGGTCCACTGGAAGCATTGCTGCGGACTTGGACAGATGAGAAGGCAGAGGAAAGTGTCACCTCATCAATTCAGTATGTAAATGAGTTGACCACTCGACTGAAAATGGGCTGGAAATTGGCTAATGACAATCTTCGCAGAGCCAGAAAGAAACATACTGAATACTATACTAACAAGAAAGCAAAGGATAGGGAACTTGCTGTTGGAGAAAAAGTGCTTCTTCTATTGCCCAGCAGTAACAACAAACTGCAGATTGGTTGGCAGGGTCCATATAACGTGCTAGAGAAAATATCAAGGACTAATTACAAAATTGACAAGAAGGGCAAAGAAAGGGTGTACCATGTTAATCTGTTAAAGAAATATTATGACAGGACATCAACGGAGGTAGCTCATATGATGACTCTGGCCATCGCAACCGAAATGAAGCATGAACCACTTACCTCAATAGAGTATCCATTAAGACCGACTGAGACATATGAACAAGTCAAAATTAGTACTCAGTTAACTCAGGAACAGAGGGAGCAAGTTAAAGAAGTTTTAAAAACACATGCAGATGTGTTAACTGATAAACCAGGATGCACCAACTTATTGACATATGATATGAAGGTCATCGATCCAACACCTATCTGCATGAAGACCTACCCTATACCATATGCCAAGGCACAGGCATTGAAGGAGGAAATTGATTATCTGTTGCAAGAACAAATCATTTCCAAGTCAGAATCACCTTACAGCTCAAGTGTTGTACTGTTGAGAAAACCAAGTGGAGAACACCGACTCTGTATCGATTACCGGAAATTAAATGCGATCACAGAAACCCAAGCTGATCCATTACCGGATACCAATCAGCTGTTCTCGACGCTAAGTACTGCGAAATATTTCTCTAAGGTCGATTTAAGTAAGGGATATTACCAGATTCCTGTCAAACCCGAGATCCGACACATGCTGGCTTTTAGCACTTCGGATGGTCACTACGAATTTAATGTACTACCATTCGGGTTGAAAAACGCACCAAGCGTATTTTCAAGGATGATGAGGAAATTGCTGGAACCCTTGAACAACTCTAACATCACCAACTTTATGGATGACATTCTCATAGCCACGGAAACATTTGAGGATCATCTACATTCTCTATCAATGTTACTGGGTAGACTCAGAGAGGCAGGTTTGACTGCTCGTCCAACAAAGTGTGTAATCGGATGTCAGGAATTAGAATTTTTGGGACATACAATTTGTCATGGAAACATGTCTCCTGACCCCAAAAATATAGAAAAGTTAAGGAATGCACCTAGACCACAGACAAAAAAGGATGTGAGGTCGTTCGTATCCTTAGGAGGATTCTATCAAAAGTACATCAAAGACTTCAACACCTTATGTGCACCTTTGACGGATCTGACAAAGAAAGGAAAACCTGACACAATAAAGTGGACGGCGGAGTGTGAGCATGCATATTCAGAATTGAAGCATAGACTCACTAGTAAGCCTATTCTGAAGTTACCAGATCTGACGCAAGAGTTTATAGTACGGACTGATGCAAGCAATGTAGGAATTGGGGCCGCGCTTTTGCAAAAATCTCAGACCCAGAATGAGGAACTGTTTCCTGTGGCTTATGCCAGCCGCAAGTTGAACGTGGCAGAAAAGAATTACTCTACTATAGAGAGGGAATGTTTAGCATTGGTGTGGGCCATCAATAAGTTTCAACCCTATTTGTATGGCAAGCCATTTGTGGTCCAGTGCGATCATCAACCCCTGTCATTTTTGGCCTCATCACGTCATGCAAATACTCGCTTACTAAGATGGTCATTATTGATTCAGCCATATTCCTTCACTATTGAATATATTCCGGGAAAACAGAATGTGGGCGCAGATTTTCTTAGTCGTCATCCCACAGAGCTTGAGGAGGATAGAAGGAAGGAAAACTAACCTCGGAATGGTCGATTTGCAATTGTCTTGTACCCAATAGTTAAGCTAGATATCATCCAGCTTAAAATATGGGGGGAGCTATGTCGCAAAATTGGTTTCAAGTCATTGCAAACGGGATCAGTTAGATTTATAAACCCGTCTACGATCGAACGACCGCTTTCAAAATGGCGGCGTATAAGCGAAACGTGTATCGGACAGAAGGAATCGCCAACAATAAATAAAAATAGAAGGGAACCCGTATGAAAAGGATTTTACATTTCAGTACAGGGAAGGATGGTGTATAACTGCATATAAGATGGAACGGTAGGAAGTTCTCATTTACGGAGATATATGCGTATTTCGGCTGCCCACAGTTACGCTAACAGCTGGTAAACCCACTTCTGTTCGAAATATTAAAATCAACAAATAACAGTTTGGGAATTTACATGGATAGGAAGATAGAGTTTTATCAGCTGTATAAAACTAGATAAGATGGAACAATATGGATATTATATATGCTGAGTATGAGAAAGGCAAAATTTCAGTCGACGCACAGATCGGCTGAAATCACGGTTCGGGAAGGATTTTCCAGGTCTAGTCTTAGGCTGTGACGTATCTGCTCTCCGATACGTTCGCGCTGTCGTATATAAAGCAGTTCGGTAAAACTGAGAGAGATACACAACGCAAGAGGTTGAGACAAGACTGAGGGCAGATAACGCCACGACTCTAAATCCATCTGAAGTGTGAGCGGATCGCCAGAAAATTTCAGTCTAAGTGTCTGGAGTCTGAGGGTAAGCGAATTTACGATAGCTATCCTGTATAATAATTTCTTTTATTTTGTATTACAGGTTCATTTAGAATTCACAAAATATGCCTGTATAATATTCATTGATATAACGTATTATTATTTTAATATGATTTATTCATGTGCTTAGTGGAAGATGGTTGCTTGTACAAAAACGTATCAAAACTAGCCCCACAGCCAAATAGAAAATATTTATTATATTTAATGCTGTATCTCGTCGATATTAAATGCATTATCGCTTACGAAGATAAAGGCAGTCCCATGACCAGAGATTGTCTTAGGGAAATAAATTGTTAGAAGCTTCAGCATGGAAGATACCGCTTTTACGAGGTTAGGTGACTAGTCCCCTTCCTCGCTGCCTTTGCCTTCCCTAGTTCGAGCGCACAACTTTGTACCCATTTACAGCTGGTAAACTGGAGTGTTCTACAGCCAGTTTCAGTAGAAAGCAACCTGATCACGTGGTCACTCACTTTATTTATTTTATGTATTAATTTTGGGTAGTTGCTAAGATAGCATCAGATTTGAATTTGTACTTGATATGATTTGGAAGGATCAAGTTATAGAATATGAAGGGATGTATAGGAGCGGATTAAACCAGATGATGTTTATTACTGATATGTTAATATTAATTCTATATCATTGAACTGATGTTACTTGCTATGACTGTATAACTTTGACACCTGATGACTGACTTGTCTGACTTATGTGCTAGTCAGTTATACTTAATTGAAATGTTAATATTAATGCTATATCACTGAAATGATGTCCTTACTTACTATGATTGTATAACGGTGACATCTGATGACTGACTGGTCTGACATCTGTGCTAGTCAGCTACAAGTCTAGCCAGATACTAGCCAAGGCTGATATGTTACAGGTTCCATGAAATAACTCAAACCAGACTGTCCAGTGTCAGAAGCCGGTGCAGTTTACCCGAGGCAATCCCACAAAAGTGCAGGACCCCAAAGAGTGAACTTCAACTGGTCATTGGCATCCCTACTGTTGGGCCTACCAAGTCTGATACCAGCAAAGGACAGTTTCAGCAGTATCAAGTTGGAAAGATAAGTGTCCTGTTTGACACTGACCACCTATACATGTGAAACAGCCAATAGTTGAAAACAATAAGTAACCATACATAAACTCAGTCAACTGATGACAGTTATCCTTAAATTCAAAGGACTAATAACAGTGATTTCAGTAACTTTCTTATTTAAGATCTTGAAGTCTAAACAGACAATAATAGTAATTGTGTGAATATTTTTATATATATGTGTATACTCTTTTCCAACTAGTAGAAATAGAATATTAGTGTAATTATTAAACTATTTTAACTGTACCTGAGGATTTATTCACTTTTTCCATTTGTGGTTTCAGTGAATGTTCATTTTATTATCCCCTAGAATATAAGTAATCATAAGATAGTCATAGGGAGGAGACACCTTAAATCCTGGTACTACTTCTTACCAACTGGGCCAGGGTTTTTACAGTCTGACTATTTTTATGATAACAATACACCAGTGCTTATTTCTAAGACTGGGGTATTACTTGTAAGGTCAGAACTCTTTACTGGCATACTCTTACATAATATATACTTTTAAATAACCTCCCGCTACAGACATATAAATAATTGTGGGCTAACACCGACTCAATGACAGTTGTAGAATAATTGGTTGTAAATAATTTCATTATCATGTTGTGTTGATTATTCCTGTGTCAGAAGAATAACTAGATACAGGAAAATAAATTGAGAAAAAAATAAGTTACATTCCAAACTTTACCCAGTGACTTGGTTAATCATTGTTTATTAGTAATAGGTGTAGTTGTTGTCCTGTTCATACACTTCATCACATTGCATATACCCTAGACACTTGCTAGACAACATACACACACCAATGCACTTCAGTAGGGGAAGATATATAATCGGGTGAGGTCGTGGTGGAAGCAGACAGGTACCCTGTAAACTTATTTGTATTTAATAAACCTCAGGGACTTGCATAGCTGACCTCACACCAGATACCATTAATATAATATTTAAACCAATAATAACAATTAATTCACCACAGCAAGTAAGGTCATCTGTAAGACACCACACTTATTAGATACAGATATCTTCACAGCTGATCTCAGTCAGTACACTAAGTCCCCTATAAATATTTATAACATCCCACTTTACCACATATATTGGGGTCTCGCTCCCGGGATATTGAACTTTTTCCTATTATATATATTGGGAATAATAAAAATTTAAAAGGTATCCTTGGGTGGAATTAAATAAGGTTGAGCTCTCAGTGCCTGTGGTTGTCCTAGGATAATTAATTACAGATTGTATTGTTTAGTTAGACATTATATAAATTTACCTGTTAGAAAATGGCGGACCTGGCCAAATTTCGATCTGCTGCTATGCAGGCTGCAAAAGAGTTAGGAATGGACGGGCAAGTTATGATTTCCTATGTCACTACGGAATGTGACAAATATATTGAACGTGAGGAAAGAAAATTTGAAGCCGAAAGAAAATTAGAATCTGAAAGATTAGAAAAAGAGGCTGAAAGAAAGTTAGAGGCTGAAAAAGAAATTAAGAGGTTGCAGATTGAGGCTGAGGCTAAGAAATTAAAGGCAGAAAGAGAAGACAAGAGACTGGCTGCAGAAAGGGAAGACAAGCGATTGGCTGCAGAAAGGGAAGCAGAGGATAAGAGATTACAAAGGGAACATGAGTTACGACTAAGGGAGTTTGAGTTTCAAGGTCATGCTCCTGACAATGGTGCCAGTCCCTTTGCCTCCGATGCTAATGCTAGTCAGGGAGCCTCAACCTCAGCTATGAATTTTCATTTAGATCATTTTGTTGAGAAAGACGATGATATTGAGATCTATCTAAATAGATATGAACTATTAGCTACCACGTATGGGTTAGAGAGAGAAAGGTGGAGCTTAAAGTTATCTCAAGGACTTCGTGGGGCAGCTTATGAAGTTTTTGCCAAAATGAGCAGAGGTGATCAGGAAAATTATGACATGCTAAAGCAGGCTCTTTTGTTAAGATATGAAAAGAACGCAGAATTTTATAGGAAAAAATTTAGGAATGCTAAACTACTGTCAGGTGAAACCTATCACCAGTTCTCTGCACGGTTAGAGACATACTTGGAGAAATGGACTTCTCTGGGGAAAACCCAAGATCTTAAGGAAATGGTCCTTATAGAACAATTAAGAGAGTCCATGGCTCCAGACCTGAGAAAGTTTCTCATGGAACAAGGTGCAGAGAGACTGGGTGAGTTACTAAATGTTGCAGAAAGGTATCAAGCAGCTCAGGCAGAGGTATCAGGTAATAAAAAGAAACAGGTAGAAAATTTTAAGGCACCACAGAACTTTAATAAATTTGATCCTAGAGATCAAAACAAAGGTAAGCACCAGTTTGATAGGCCACGGTATGACAATAAAAATAAAACCCCACAATTCGATGAAAGGAAATATGATGAAAGAAAATCTTTCAACCAAGGAAGGAGGTGGTGTAAAAATTGTGAGATGGACAATCATGACACTGACCGTTGTATAAGGAAACCTGTGTATATGGCCACCCTTCAGGTCAGGTCGACCTCAAGACAGGAGGAGGATATCCTGATAGATACCACTCCAGAAGAGATGAGGAAGGCACAGGCTGGGGATAAGACCCTCAAGCCTTGTTTCAGGAAATTGTCAACTTGTCATACAACTCCAGGCAACGGAGATTTTTACATGAAAAACAAGTTGATTTACAGGAAGGCCGGAACTAGATCCAATGGTCACGGACAGTTGGTTCTTCCAAAGGCATATAGGGCAGACTTAATAAGGAGCTTACATGTGAAACAAGATGGGGACCATGAGAAAATAGGTACCATCATTCAAAAGGTAGCTCAGAATTATTATTGGCCCAAGGCAAGGTGGGACATTGAGAATTTTGTAGAAAGGTGTAGCATAGCACATGAGGGAACACCCACAAGTGGGAACATTGATCAGGACCTGGACACGCCACGGGGCAAACGAAGGCCTGACAATAGAAAGAATAATAAAGTGGACCAAATGGAATGGGAAGCCCCTTTTCACGGAAAAGCTTCAATTAACTGTTTTACAATGGCCACTATGCAGCGAGTGCAAAAAGATGTCTTACCCCAGGATAAGCCGAAAATCCCTCAATCGGACTTAAACAAACTAGAGGAAGAAGATGTAGAGAGGAAATCTCTCATCAAGAATTCTAAGTGGGGAGAAAGCCCCAAGAAAAGAATTGGTAGCGGTCGTTTTGTGCATGATAATTCTGGGAAGAAAAATCATCACTATAGAGCTTCGAGTGGAAGAGACCATACCGGTGCATGGGCAAATAGGTCCACAAAATTAAAGGTCCATATGAAGCTCTGTTAAGAACGTGGACTGATGAAAAGGCAGAGGAAAATATTACATCCTCATACCAATATGTGAATGAGCTGACCACTCGTTTAAAAACTGGCTGGAAACTTGCCAATGAAAATTTGAGACAAGCCAGGAAGAAACATGCTGCCTATTTCAACAGGAAGGCTAAAGACAGAGATTTGGCTGTGGGAGAGAAGGTACTGCTTCTTCTACCCGGTAGTCAGAATAAGTTACAAATTGGATGGCAAGGTCCATATACAGTTCTAGAGAAGGTGTCTAGAACCAATTATAAGATAGATAAGAAGGGGAAAGAAAAAATATATCATGTGAATCTCCTGAAGAAATATTTGGAAAGAGAACATCAGGAAGAGACACACTTGTTGACCTTGTCCATCGCCATGGAGATGAAAAAGGAACCACTCTCATCATTTGAATATCCATTACACCCCTGTGAGACAGCAGCACAGGTGAAAATCAGTACACATTTAACGAAAACTCAGAAAGAGAGAGTGCAACAGGTTCTAGATAATCATACAGAGGTGTTAACAGACCGACCGGGGCATACAAACTTATTGGAATATGATATGAAACTGATAGACCCCACACCTGTCTGTATGAAACCCTACTCGATTCCTTTTGCTAAGGAGAAAGCTTTGAAGGAAGAGATAGACTATTTGTTGAAGGAAGGAATTATTTCACACAGTGAATCTTCGTATAGTTCCAGTGTGGTGCTCTTAAGGAAACCCTCTGGAGAACATAAACTCTGTATAGATTACAGGAGACTGAATGCTATCACAGAAGGACAGGTGGATCCATTGCCGGATACAAACCAGTTGTTTGCCAGGCTAAATAAAGCTAAATATTTCTCAAAAGTGGATCTGAGTAAAGGATACTATCAGATTCCAGTAAAGCCTGAGGTTAGACCATACCTAGCTTTTAGTACCTCAGAGGGACACTATGAGTTTAACAGATTGCCATTTGGATTGAAGAATGCGCCTAGTGTCTTCTCTAGAATGATGAGAAAATTATTGGACCCTCTGAATAATCCATGCATCACAAATTTCATGGATGATATCCTTATAGCAACAGAAACATTTGAGGAACACATTGACTCTCTGAACATGCTGTTTAATCGACTTAGAGAAGCGAATTTAACAGCCCGACCCACCAAATGTTGCGTTGGGTGTAAAGAATTAGAATTCTAGGGACACATAGTTTATCAGGGAAACATGACCCCTGACCCCAAGAATTTAGAGAAACTAAAGAAAGCCCCGAGACCACAAACCAAGAAAGACGTGAGATCCTTTGTCTCATTATGTGGTTTCTACCAAAAGTATATCAAAAACTTTAATTCCATATGTGCACCGTTAACTGATTTGACACGTAAAGGAAATCCAGATCGAATTACATGGACACCACAATGTGAATTGGCTTACCAGGAATTGAAGGAAAAGCTCACAAGCAAACCTATTTTGAAATTGCCTGACTTAAGTCAAGAATTCATTGTAAGAACAGATGCCAGTAATATCGGGTTAGGTGCGACACTGTTACAGAAATCAGATGCATTGGATGGGGAATCAAGCCCAGTGGCATATGCTAGCAGAAAGTTGAATAAAGCTGAAACCAACTACTCAACTAGCGAAAAAGAATGTCTTGCAGTAATATGGGCGATAAAGAAATTCAATATTTATCTGTATGGGAAGGCATTTAAGTTGCAGACGGATCACAAACCCTTGTCGTTTCTAGCGCAGGCTAGGCATGAAAATTCTAGGTTACTCAGATGGTCATTACTGATGCAGCCATTTGAGTTTAGCATAGAGTATATATCTGGTAAGACAAATCTGGGAGCGGATTTTTTAAGCCGCCATCCGTGTGATGAGAATCACCGTAAGCCCCAGAAATAATAATAAATTTCTCTATGTGTATATAGAATTATAGACTGACATATAACGTCTGTTTTAAGAGGGGAGAATTTGTCGTGAGACATTCTAAATACACATATATAAATTAAAAGGTAAATGTAAAGCCTAACACATAAATTCGATAAAAGGAAAGAGAAATGGTAAAAGCACAGTGCTGTCACAATGACTGTACTCGAGATCCCCCTTTTTCTGCTTTGTCTGCATATTCTCACGTTTTCGCGTTTACTAGTAAAGCCTACAGCAGCATACACGCGTTTCCACAAAACAATAAAACGTGTACTGCATTTCTAAGAAAACCTTGAGATACGCAAGCTGATTAATGACCTATATTAATATACTGCGTAATGAAAAGACAGATGGAATTAGGATAGAAAGAGGGAGGGCTGAAAGCAGGAACGCCGGCAACACTAACACGCGTCTCGCGATATACAATTAATGCCACCCCCAAAGCGAAAGGCATGAAGCTCTAGCTTTTTTTTTCAAATAGACAGTGATAAAAAACACTTCCCATACGAGAGTTAGGTTTAAAAACCTGTAAATGCTTATTAGGAAACATGACATTATACTGGTTTACGTTTGAAAGCCTGACAGTACAGCAGACACCCTAAAGTTTGGAAGTGAGGAGGTGGCAACAGCACGACTATCCTACAAGAAAATACATATTTAGAACGCTGCCACTTAGCTTCCTTAAAACTTATATATTTGGGTTCCTTAGGACTTGCTTACAAAGAATATGTTAAGTGTTACGCAAATAGTCTAGGAATTAACAAATTATAGCCAAAAGAAAATAGTGAGGGTGTCAGACAACACCAAATAATAATCGCACAGTGGCATGTTTTGAAACCACCATTTTACGGGAAATAGGTCACCATGTTAAATCCAATTTGATTGGCGGGAATGATATGTAAGGCTAAACACGATTAGTCGAACTACAAATACTAATTTTGTTGTTAGGGGAAACGGTAGTAGGGGTACTTTTTTTGAAAAGCTGTGTAAACATGGCCCGATTGGTTAGACCCGCCAATATAGTCAATTAGGAGCGTCAGTTCAGTGCCACATTTTAAAATAAACTTACTCAGAAACAGTGCGTTGAGAACCAGCTTATATTTTTTCTAAATAAAAGCCTGGGACAGCGGCAGATCGGATTTTGTGCTATATTCATCGCCAGTCAACGTATTTGTATATTATTTCCATGAATTGTGGTAAGCTTGACATATTTGATATCTTTTTAATGAAAATTGAATGTAAATTGATAATTTAGGTCTGTATATGTGCGTGGTTCAGTAGCAAACATGAGGCAAAGCCTAGATAGTGCTCCAACCTGAACAGGACGTGTCGGAGAAAAGTAAAACTGCATGGAATTGCCAAACAGTACACTGACACCTATCTTATTGACTAGAAAGAACTAATGCTGGAATTGCAGAGGCGTAGTAACCATTAGGGAGGAGTATACTGGTGTAAATTGTTTCAGATGAAGCTAGCAGTTGGCCTACCGCTCTGAACTCAGTGTTTGTTATGTATTGTGTTCAGTGAGGAAATAGATTATAAATTAGTTCTGAAATAGGAGGTACACCCTTCTTGTTTCAGGGACCGTGGTCCTAAGTTATTGAAGCAGCACCTGGTCTGAGTTTTGCTGAATCCAGAGGCTGACAGCATACTCCTTGGTCCAGATAGCGACCAGTGAGGTGTCTCCAGAACACAGTGAAGCAATCGAGCAGAGGAGTCTTTTCCTGCCGCCATCACGAAAGATAAGCTTCTGTGGCCAGAGCAGCTCAACATTATGTGCCCCCCCCCCTCTCTAAAATTGACATTATATTAAACACAGAGGGACAATAAATTGTTTCAATTGACAGGAACTGTGAACTTTTCCCAATACTATTTCCTCCATAAGCAAACACTTGAAGTCATGATGAAAAACAACAACCAAGCTTGAACAAGCCAGTATTACCTCATAGTACCACTTCACAACTTACACACCTAGGATAATAACAATAAAATATGTCAATACAAAATCATAACTATAAATTGTGTACATATAAATTGTAATTACATTTGATTGTGATTGAGTTTAGCATAGAGTATATATCAATAGTCTTTCTGCGTTCACTGTGTAGTTGAATCAGGATATCTATTATTGAAAGGAATTAATATATATATTTTTAACCTTTAACACTTGACTCATTTAAGATAGTCTTATAGAGTGTTTTATGTGTGTGAGTGTCACAGTGTTGTAAAGTGTTGTGGAATAAATTAAATTGTTTATCTGTCTGTTGTTGTTGTGACTTACACTTCATCATTTTCATAACCCTAGACATTCAACGTAGTCATCACAATATTCCAGAATAATTCTGACTGAGGTATAAATGTGGTAGCAAGTAAGGTCATCTGTAAGACACCACACTTATTAGATACAGATACCTTCACAGCTGATCTCAGTCAGTACACTAAGTCCCCTATAAATATTTATAACATCCCACTTTACCACAACAGTGAGAAATAAATTAAATACATAAAAATAAACAAAAATCATACGACCTGTAAACGGAAATATCCGATGTATCTATCCCGATTCCTGTCTGGACAAAATGGCCACTCGAAATGATCCGGGTAAGCACTGACGCTAGTGGATACAGTTAAAAAAGAAAGGTGGGAAAAAGGAGGGATCTAGAAAATATAAAAGAAGGAGCGGTTAAGACACAAAATATTATTAGAACTCGTGAATTAAATAATGCATATATATTGAGGGTCGCCTCGGACAAGTGTTGGGTGGTAAGACCATCGTTTTAAGGTATCCTTTAAAAGGTAAGGTAGTTGTTACGTGTCTTTTATCTTGATAATGTTAATATTTAATGACAGGATGGTTCCTGTAGGCCAAGTTCACTTCTAGGGTAGCAAACGTATTAGACACCGAAACAAGCCAACATTAATCACCCTTATTTGAGCTACAATGGACGAAGTGGACAGTATACATTTTTATTCAAACTTCACGATGCTCCAAATTGAATACATTTTAGTTCAATATGCAAATGGCATATTATATGCAGTCGTCGATAAAACTTTATGCAGTCCGTTCATGTCTAGAACGCTGTCCTTTTCATTTTCCACATTTTATTAATTATATTTTCACACTCGACATTGAGAAGCTATACTCCCTTTAAATGAAGATAACTAGATACACCTCACAGAAGATCTTGATGTATTAGTGATGGAATAACATAGGGATGTACGATCTATATATATTCAGGAGCTCAACACATGCGTCCACTCGCCATGACACACAATGGTAGAAGGCTTGCAGACAACCTCCTCACTTCTGCAGTTTTAGTTTCACGTCTGCCAAATACACCATATCGGCATGTAGTCACGTCCTGTATTAATAAATGACTCCGTATAAAATAAACAAACAAGGAGCCATGTCGAGCTACCTAATGATATCGACACAATCGTTATGAATTTTAATCATAACAGCAGTCCCTTATAATATACTGCCGTCGGGGAGTGAAGTGTTAGAGACTTCACTATACTAGGTCCAGCTTCGACAGTTATGGGTCACCAGTTCCATTACTCTCCACCTTCTCTAACTCAAGAGACAGGTACCCTTTACAGCTGAGTAGATTGGAGCGTGATGCTACCGTGTTTTGAACCCATATCTGTGCCGCCCGAGGCCAGCATTCTAACTACTCTGCCAGTCGGACGCTCACTATTTAATATATGTTGTTCAAGGTAAATCCGACATTGTCAGAGAAAAAAAATCAGATTACAGTGACCTGGATTTCAAGGGAAACCAGGTGGTTGGAGATAGTGAAATGGGTGACTAAAGGTTAAGTGGCCAAGATGTCGTTTAGATGTTAATAAAACCCTGTCAGTAAGTCGTTTACTAGTTTTACCAATGTAAGATTCACCGCATCGTTTGTAAATGGTGGTGAACATCACGTCACGTGACTCGCGTGTAAAGCTATTAGTGATGGTAAGCGTGGCTTTAGGGAATGATACCGTACTTGTTGAAATAACATTTTGACAAATTTTGCACTGTACTCAGTTAATAAATATTAGACAAACATAAAGGAATATATATACTGTATCATAGGGGAACAACAGAAGTGATTGCGTCATTAATAGGCTGGACTGCCCATGGTAAATTTCTGGAGTTATGTGTTGCGGGTCGCACTAATGACCCGTCATCGAAGCATCATTTTTAGGTGATGCCTAGATGGCAGGGAGGATAGTGTGATTCGCTTGCATAGCTAGGCGGGGTTGTCGCACGGAAGGTCCGTGGTTCGAGTCCTAGGTAAGCCACTCATGTCTGTTGTTTTTCTGTTGTCTAGTCTTCTACTTCTTTATTTCTTACGAGCGCCTTACCTTTATGTTTGTCTAATATTTATTTACTGTTTACAGGCCTCGGGTTTCCCTTCCTTATGTTTTACAACTGTACTCAGCATGCTTTTGTGCCAAAGTGGCTCCCATTGACAATATTCAGACGGCCGTGAACCACTAGGTTCCTTAAGTTCTTATCTTGTATATAAGCTACAAAATGTTCGATATTTGAACACTTCCCGAGATCCTACAGAAATCCGCAGAAATCCTGCAACAACACGTGTTCATATCAACCTGTCAGACGCACTTGGCTTGAGAACGAAAAATGAAAACTCCCTACTACACTTCGCGGCAAGAGTGAATCAAACAAGTAAGTGTAGAGTGATGAATATAATGACCACTTCAACACTTAGCCCTATTTCAAGAAGTCTGCGCCAAAGTTCTTCACTTGTGCTTCCAATAGTCTTTCTGCAGCTCGTTGACTGAGATAATGACATAACTAACCCCTTGAAGAAACAACAGAGGGAAGAAACAGGACGCTGAAGGTTGACAACTTGCGGGACAAGGACAATTGTTTTCCAGAGGAGATGGAAAGAACATTACTCACATTCTACATGTTTAGTATCATCATCATGTTCCGTTTCACTGCCCATGAAGCAAGGAGCTACCACTATTGCTGACCATCGTGCAAGAAGCTTGCGCCAAAGTATTCAAGGTCTTTTGCATGCTGTGGTTTCTGTAGCAATTTGTTTTACACCACGAGATTGTGATACATAAACTCTTAGTGAACACCTCTTAAGTATAACATGCTGAAATAGGAACATAGTGGGTTCTGACTAGGGTAGGATACAGGACAAAGAAATGTTGGCCTTCATTGCGACTACAAGGTCTTCGACAGTTTCAAACGGATTAAGAAAAACAGAAGAGAAGATAGTGAAAACTTTATCTGTCTCAAACGAGGTCTGTCTCAAACACTATCTCATACATTATCTGACTCAAACACTGTCTCCAACTCTTTCTGCCTCAAACACTGCTTCCAACACTATCTGTCTCAAACACTGTCTGACTCAAACACTATCTACCTCAAACACTGTCTCACACTCTTCTGCATCACACACTGCCTCAAACAATATCTGCCACAAACATTGTCTGCCTCAAACACTATTAGCCTCAAAAGCTGTCTGCCTCAAGCATTGTCTCAAATTCTACATGTCTCAAACACTATCTGACTCAAACACTATCTATCTCAAACACTGCCTCGAATAATTTCTGCCGCAAATATTGTTTTAAATACTTTATGCCTCAAGCAGTGTCTTAAATATTATCTGCCTCAAACATTGTCGGTCTCATATGCGTTGTGTGAAGCATAGGCCTTCAACAAATTTAAGCCCAGTCTTTCTGTCCTGAGCCATCACTTCAAAATCTTACATTGTTTTTATTAATCAGTTTCGTAGCTGTATCGAACTCCCTTCTCCAGGTGTTGTTATGTCTCCCTCTGAGGATCACAGAACAAAGACTGCCTTGTAATGTTATCAAAACTGGTTTTCTGTATGTGTTTCCAAGCCTACAGCAGCCTGTTTTCTTCACTTCATGTTGCAACAAATATTTGCCTGGTTCTGTCCATCGGATTCCATATTGGTCATTGATGCGTGATGCCATATGATGATGGATGGTATCCGCATGTCTGGTTTTGTGTAGTGTGCAGATGTGTTCAGACAAACAATGTTCATACAAAAATAACAGGGCAATCCACATAGGACGTCAGTAAACTCACGACGTATAAAGTCAATGATTCTTGTAACAGCCGTTGACGTTTTTCTTCATTATTTATTGTGGACGCCACAGTGACAAAATGGTTACGCGAATATGTAGGCACATCAAACAGTCATTATCACAGCAACATTCAATACAGCAATAGACGGTAGACAGCATTACAATGATGAGTCAGATGCATGTTATATTTCATAGTGCTGTAAATGTAGTCAGGTGAAAAACTCCATCCTTTTCTATAACAGCCAGGAGATAACCAGATGTATGAGATCAGTTCACTCTCCTTAGTCTGACTTCAGCAAGACAGACACGTCTGCCGAAGTATAAATAATGTCCTCAAAAATATCCTCTAGATAATAAAGGTTTTCCAAACCTAGTTCATTTAACAAAGTAGCAAGTAATGGTCCTTGGGACATGCATCAACCGATGCAGCACAATACAGCGACATGTGAGCTGGGAAAACATCTCGTGACGACGACTTTCGAAGACAGGCTATGAATCGAAATCGCTCACGACCCAAAATCGATAGAGTTAATGAAAAGTCAATTTACCTTGCCTTCAGGAAATACACAGAAATATCACGCCTCCCGGCATGTGGGAAACACTAGAGGTATTATCTCGAATAAACGAAATATCCATTAAGAGGACTACACATCCCTGACAGAACAAAAAATAGCGGAGATCCCCTCTTCAACGAGGCATCTCTTTCGCCATTCAAATCGCTCACTCCACTAGTGGTGGGCGGAAACCGATCGACCAAGAAGCAAGACCAGTCATGCGCAGTCCAGCGCAAAAATGACCACAGCTCAAAACTTAACTGCATTCAATACCAACGCGAGAAGACAAATGCTTACCGAGAAAAGTGACTATAAATTTCAAGCAGTTGTTGCCCTTGCGTTATAAAATAGATATTGTAATAAAACGATGTTGCGAGAATTTCTCACGCAACATATCACCACCTCCTCCCGATAAAAAAAATGTGGAACATATTTTTTTTTTAAATATCAAAGAGCATGCGATAAGCGGCTCAAAACGCACGAATTATGCGCTGATAATTAATTAAATTGCCTAACATGAGGCTAAATATAGAGTGTCTGGTGAGGATATACCTCAACAGAAAAATAAATATGTCTCAAAAAATATTCACATCGGGGAGGTGTCACCAACACACATCGCGTTAGCATGTAAACACAATATACGTATGCAAGTTACCATAATCATCATTAAACAGCATACTCTAATATTGTCTTTAAAAATGGATGTACAAATCTGATAGGAAAATTTAATTAGTACATTATTTGGCATGTAATGACATAAGTACATAGTAAAGTTAAACTACATGACGATCCAGGACATATGCTCTGGCATTCCGAGGGTAAGTACACAATCTAGAACTCGTCATGCTTGATACTAGTAAGGTAAGTCCTCAGCTCATCAATGACATTCTGAGAAAGTACAAGCATTATAATGCTAATTAATAACTAATATGCTTCATAAGGTACAATACATTATTAATAATTGTGGCTGTTTAGTAAACTAACGGCCCTTATATTAACTACTCAGTCCTCCTCTATCATCTTAAAAAACGAACAGAAGAAGATGACAACAAAGCACGATAGTGTGTACATATAAAGTAAGTACAGATGTGCTAATCTATTGTAGAAATATAGGTGTGTTATGACTCTGTAATATATGGAAATATAGGACAGAAGTATTAGTTGGAGTCATGTGGGCATCTAGACAAAATGTCAGCCATCACATTATCCGCACCACGGATAGCTCGTACCGTGAAGTGAAAAGGTTGAAGAGCTATAGCATATCGAGTGGATCTCGAACTCTTCAAATTCTTAGTCTGAATAGCTGTAAGAGCTTTCTGATCAGTCTCTAGAATGAAATGTGCGCCCAGGAGGAATCTTTGTAGTTTTAGAATTGACCAAACCATCGCTAACAACTCACGGTCTAAAACCGAGTAGTTCCTCTCTGCCGCATTTAGTTTTCTAGAAATGTACATAACAGGATGCAGAGTATTTGCATATTCTTGCATCAGTGCTGCTCCAATCCCAGTGGATGAAGCATCACTCCGAAGAACAAAAGTCCTATCAAGAGTAGGTAATCTTAAGATGGGAGGAGAAGAAAATATATTCTTGATTTGGTCTAGTGAAGATTGGCATTCTTCAGACCAACGGACCAGATTAGGCGAACCTTTCTTCAACAATGTTGAGAGAGGTGCCATGATCGAAGATAAATTTGGAATAAATCTCCCATAAAATTGAATTAAACCTAAGAGACTCCTAACTTGTTTCTTCGTTTTAGGAACAGAGATGTTCAGTATTTTGGAAGTATTGTGGTCTTCTGTCTTCAAGAGACCATGACCAACACGATGACCCAGGAAAGAGATTTCACCAAAACCAACAAAAGCTTTAGAAGGTTTTGCTGTCAAATTATTCTCACGTAGAGTGGACAGTAAGTCATATAACCCTAAATAGTGATCTTCCCAGGTATCACTGAAGAGACAGATGTCATCTAAGTATGCGATGACATCCGAACGATGTGACAGAATTCGACGCATCATGCGAACGAAAGTGGCAGGGGCGTTCATGAGACCAAAAGGCATAACATTCCATTGAAATAGACCCCTAGGTGTAGAAAAAGCAGTAAGAGGTTTGGCATGCTCTGCTAAAGGCACTTGCCAATAACCTTTAGACAAGTCAAGTTTAGTGAAGAATCTAGAATTAGAAAGTCTAATCAGTAGATCTTCTAACAAAGGCATCGGTTCAGCATCGAACTTTGTGACCTGATTCAATTTGCGATAATCAACACAAATTCGTATGTTCTTATCCTTCTTCCGGACAATAACCATGGAAGAAGAATATGGTGAAGTCGATGGTTCAATTATATTTAATTGAATCATTTCATCCAATTCCTTTTCCACCTGCGACTGAAAGTGTATAGGAATAGGATACGGCCTAACCCTAATTGGATTATTGTCGGTAAGAATTATGTCATGTTCTATGACATCTGTGTGTCCAGGAATGTCAGTGAGAACATCCTGAAATGTTTGTAACATCGACGAGACTTGTCGATGTTCGTCACCAGAAAGATTAGGAGAAACAGAAACGTTTTTCCAAGATTCCGTAGAATGTAATGGAACCACTGGAAGGGGAAGATTAACATCAGAGAAGGTAGATTCCTCATCCTGTATGACAGACAGGGATGAATAATGACCGTGAGGTGCAGGAGCATCATCCGTTGCCTGGAAAATAGGCAGCAAATAGTCCGGACGTTCGTGAAATTCCGAAAGCATGTTTATGTGGAAAGTTTTATGCTTTCCATCAATATCGACCACATAGTCAACATCGGAAATCCGAGAGACTATTGCATACGGACCTTTCCATGCAATAAGAAGTCTATTTTCCCTACTGGGGAGTAGGACGAATGCTTTGTCACCTGGACAAAGTTGTCGTAGACATCTATTCTTGTTAGCAAACTGTCTTGCCTTCTCTTTAGCAATTTCTGATGAAGCAGTTGCTAGCTTACATGCCTCAATGATCTTTTGTCTAAGAGCAATGACATACTCATATGAGGATTGAGTTTCATCGCTAACATCATCGGCAGTGATGAGATCGTGTAATAAAGACATAGGGCCGCGTGGACGCGCGCCAAAGACAAGTTCGAAGGGAGAAAATCCTGTGTGTTCATTAGGGACTTCTCTATAGGCAAAGAGAGCCGCGGGTAAAACCCTGTCCCAATCTTGAGGATGATCTTCAGTTATCTTACCAAGCAAAGTCTTGAGCGTTCTATTCAGACGCTCAACTAACCCATTAGACATAGGATGGTAGATACTACTGAGAGATCGTTCAATATGTAAGGTAGACATTACCTGTGACATAGTGTCAGATATGAGTTGAGTGCCATGGTCTGACAATATTTCTCTGGGGAACCCCAAGCGAGAAAATATCAACCAAAGAGCATCTGCGATATCTGTAGTAGATATGCTCTTAAGAGGAATAGCCTCTGGCCAACGTGTGCACATATCGACACATGTAAGGATAAACTGATGTCCTCTGGCCGACTTGACCTTAAAAGGGCCAATAATATCTATGGCCATTTTCTGGAACGGCCGAATAGGAATGTCAGCAGCCTGGATAGGCGCAGCATGTCGTGGTCCTCTAGATTTGACCTCCTGACATACCTTGCATGATCGGCAGTAAATACGAATGTCCTTATTGACAAAAGGCCAAAAGAAAGCCGCAAGGACTCTCGACTTCGTACGGGCAAAACCCATATGTCCAGCACATTGCGAGTCATGAGCATGTTGCAATATTTGCACTCTCATGCTCTTGGGAACAAGAATTTGCGAATGTGCCGACGTAGTCGAATCTTGTACCATACGTACAAATACGCCGTTTCTCATTGCAATCCAAGATTTTCTATTTGTATCCTGATTCGGATCACCTTTCTTCGCAAGAACGAAGAATTTTTTTAAAGAAGGATCTTCTTCTTGCAATTTTATGAAAGAGTCACGAGTGATTACTAAGTGACTATCTTGGCTATCAACTTCATTATCACTATTCAGTGAAGTTTCGGGTGTTTGTAGAGCTTGTGCTCTTGTAACTACTGCATTTGTAGCTTGCATGTTATTATCTTCCCAAGCAGCAATCTGCTGTGGGGTACACTCCCTAACTCCGTGAATACGACCAATAATAAGGTCCGCAATAGGATTAGGTAAGAGACAAGCATGCACATCTCCAGTAAAGAAAGGAGTGGCAATGCGAATTACAGCAGTAGGATATTTTTCTAGAGTGCCGCCAAATGTGACACATTTAATAACCCTTCCTGTAGCACAAGATGGATCTACAAGCGATTGTCTAACACCAATAGTGGTGCATCCGGAATCGAAAAGTAGTGAGACCGGAGTATCATTAACAAGACCCTTATGTAGAATTAAAGAACCCCTCCCGTCATGCGCAACAGCAGCAGGCAGAGCGGGAAGTGGGTGACCACAACTCAAAGTAGTTATGGTACCCGGTTCGAATAAAGTACTGCATTGGGGGCATTTGTTTGCTCTCTCAAAGTCAAAAGCAGAACCAGTGACAGCGTCAAAGTTTTTACTATCAACAACATGATTACAGGCTCCCTCAGTTTCCTGTTGTACAGCATTAGCCTGCTGATATCTCTTTTTTTTGTGTTGAGATCTACCCCGACTATTATTACCTCTGAAGTTATCAGAGTTATTATTATCTCTGCAGTTTTTATTGTCTCTATTGTAATTGTTATCCTGGTTCGAATTCCAGTTTCCACGATTACTATCATGTTCACATTGATGCGAACATCTATTTGTTTGGTTCTGAGGTCTTCGGCAGGAATAACCTATATTACCATATCCTCTTTTGAAATGTAAGTCCTTCATAAGTTTTTTCCGT